>JALLPA010000491.1:0-14748 GCA_036939895.1 Thalassiosira exigua
TCAGCGGGTTTAGCAGTGATGCCGACTGGTCCGCGGCCGCGCAGGGGCGCCGCGTTAACAATGATCGCCTGCACGTGACCCGCGGCGACGGAGGAGAGCCGCGACAACAAAACTCCTCCGCGGCGGCGATGGGGGAGAGCCGCAACAACAAATTCTCCCCCCCCGGGGGTGGGGTTCTTAGGGATTACCCTCTCCCCACTCCGTTTTACGACACCGACCGACCAAGAGCCCTCATCGCGTGGCCACCACGAGACGAAGTCACCACCCTACCTCCAGCGACACTCCCGAGGCACGAAGCACTACCGGCTACAAACGGCAACCTACGACCGATCGGTAAATTCCCCCTTCCCCCCCGACAGATCGGGGGCAACGCCCAGGATGGCGAAACACCCAGGATTGCCAGGAAAGGGTTGGGTGCGGCGGCGAGGCCCGGGGAATATGCAGGAATGTTATTGTGTTCAAGGGGTGATCAGTGAAGAACAGGGAACGCTCAAGGTATTGGATCGGATTTGGTTCGGGCAGTGGATTTTAATGAGAGGGATTGAATCTGCGAGCGGAATACGAAGGGGAACGTCCGGGGAACGGGCTCAAGGGGTGGAAACGAAGGGGAAGGCCTGGGATACGCGCCCTAGCGGACAAATCAAACACATCACTCGGGGGTCTGGACCATGTGCACTGTCAGAGTCTAGCTCTGCACCGGCATGCCCGTGAAGGGGTGTGCTGGATCACGATATCTAGGTTTGACACTGCATGAAAGTGTCCAAGTTTGTAAGTAAAAATTTGGATATTCATTTTTCTACCAGATCCTATGTAAAAAGTATCCATATTGATAAAATAAAATTATGTATTGGGTAAAAGTATCGTACCTCTATGTACGTACCCACCCCAAAAATGAACGTTTGGGCCACAAACGGGAGAGAAACCCACCAATTTTTTCAACCAAACTTTCATGACGTCATACTGGGACCGAGTGGGGGGCTGGTATTAGCACTCACCTTTGAAATTGGGCCACCTTGGGGCATTTCGGAAAATGGGCAAAATTGCATGCTTTCCACTAGATCCAAAACTCGCAACTTTAAGTGACCAAAAACTCCACTTCCAGCCCCTTTTTAAATCATTTTTGGTGCATGTTACATTGACCTTCAAGAACAATGTCCAGCAAAAACATTTGGATTTAGAGGAAGGGAAATTGAGTGGCAATGTGGGTGCAGCCCCTATAAGAGGATTCAAATCAGCCCTCTTGTTTACAGAAGTTTGCATCAGAAGAAAATATGGATTTCCAACGCGCAGCAGATTGACCCAAATCTCAACATTTTGCTACTTTGTGAATCACATGAGGAAAATGGATTTTTGGTCACTCGACTGCACGTATATAAAGATGGTGCCCTAGCAAGATCAGCAAACTTCATGCAAATGGTAATAGAAATACTTGAAGTAGCAGTTGGGACTACAGCGACCTATAATTCAGAAGCCAACGGTATGATTGGGTCTCCAATCAAACCCATCAAACGCATGATACGTGCATTTCTCCTTAGTGCATCTCTACCTGACAAAATCTGGTGTTATGCATTTTGTCATGCAAATTATGTACTAAACCATTAGTATAATCGCTCACAACCAAGAAAATACCCATGGTCAAGTGGTATGATGAAAAATATCAACTGCAAATCAAAAATCCAATAATTTTTGGATCCAAAATCTACATGATCAAGAAAGCCACCCATCTTCATACACTGATCATGTTGTACACAGCCCAACACATAAAGCTATACCAGAGCGTATCCGCTGGGAGCCAGAAGCAGGCAAAATATTCTAGCAACTGATACCCAATCTGCTTCACAAGTACGTTGATTCTGATCATGCACGAGGCATCAAGACCAAGACGAGTAAAACAATCTCGTGCGTACTCACCGCAATCCTGGGAGTCCTAGTTGATTGGTACATGGACAAGCAAGCAATCATGCATCGCTACGCATTCAACAGATGCTGAGGTTTGCGCGTTCTTCACTGCTACCATGAGGAACAGGTTCATGCACATGATCATCAACTTCCTGCACATGCCAATGAAGGGCCCCACAAAGATATCTGAAGACAACCAGCCAGCAATTGACATTATGGCAGCTGGTGAAATCACAAGCCACGTGAAGCACATGGCCTCCCCAGTGACAATGATACAGGAGGACATCAAGGCTTGCCTTGTAGAGCCAGTAAAAATTGCAGGCCAAATCAATCCATCAGACATAGGAACCAAGCCCCTCGGTGCCCCAACGCTCCGATGACATTCCAGGCAATGTTAAGGTCAGCGCTTCTACCTTCCGACTGGCTCAGAGCATAAAAAAACTGATGGATGTAGCAATTGTGAGCCAACCTCTGACGGAACTAGAAGCAGAAGGGGCTGGCAAGGTGGACCTAGCACTGTGGGGAAACGTCGGCATCGCCTACGATGAAAAGGGTGCACCCCGAACCAACAAGCAACAAGCTAACAAACAAACCGCCCCAAGGCCAATCAATCCTCCCACTTCAGCGCCGACGAGATTAAACTCCAGGTATCCAAGCTACGCCCATACCTACCGAGTCCTACTTTCAACTACGAGAAACCTCTTCTCACAAAATCAAACTATGATACATGTACCGTGTCACACCTCCAAAATTCGAGCTCTACAAAACCCAAAGCACCAGGCATCTTACATTTCTACCCATCTCTCTCTCTCTCTCTCTAAATTTACTACACAAATTTCATTTACAATACTACATTTACATAATTCTGTCTCTTCTTTCGCTACATCACGATGCACCAAAGAGGGGCGAAAGATGCAGGTAGAACCTGCAGTGTCCAGTTGCAACTTTTAACTAGCAAAGTTTCAAATTTCGAAGAGCAATCAGCAACCTGATAAAACAGATTGCTCTGATGCACTCCTCTCAGTGATGTTTGCACTTGAGCGAAGGGGGAGGAAACAGGGTCCGCGGCGCTCCCTCCGGACGTGGCAGTAGGGTGACGGCTTGCCATGGCGAGGACGTACGATAGTCGGGCGGCCGGGTAGGAAGGCTACGATAGGCTACGTTCATCATCGTCATTTGATTTTTGATTCAGCAACAGAAAAGTTTTTGAGTACGTCTCTGTGCATTTTTTTTGGCGGGAAGTAATTATAAATAACTCATTATTGTACTCGATTTACGATTTTGTTCAAACTATTGATTTCACCTAATCTCCAGCTTGGTTCATTTGATCCATTGCCTTTTCGAGATCCTCCTTGCTCATGGTAGCCATTTGAGACTGCGCCTGCTGGCTGGCATTCAGCATTTGGTCCGGGCTCATGTTTTTCATCATCATTTGCGCAGCTTTCCGCATCATAGGGTTTGATTTCATCATTTCTGCGGCCTTCTTCATCATCGCAGGATCGGCACCCATGGCCCTCATTCGCGCCTCTTCCTCTGGCCCAATGTTGGTCATTCCCTCCAGCATTTGTTGCATGTCATCGTCAGACATATTCTTTACTTGCTCATTCACGACTGCCATCTGATCCTCTGATAGGTTGGCTCCTACCTGCGGAGACCCACCACCCACAACTTCCGTCTCTGATGCCCTGGACTTCTTGACTTTGGGATGACACGTGGCCCTAGCCTCTTCCATGATATCCTCCTCAAAATACTCCTGAACTTCGTTCCAGACTCGTTCAAAGCCATCCCGATCAACACGAGCGGAACCCAGCGAGCCATCTGACCAGCACTCCGCCAATTCCTGAACAGACAAGTCTTGTTCTCTGTCCCCCGACAGCACAGTGATAGGTGGTAAGGTGGAAAATGCCTGGAAAGTTACCCCTCCTGTGGACGGCTTGGACATCATCTCTGCAACTCTATACATGGCATTGATCACGTTTGGATCGGACGAACTTCCCGCTGTGACTCCCTCTGGTACCAGTGTTGCAGTAGTCGAACTGCTTGTTGTGGAATCCTTCATAGCCTTAATCGCGTCATCCACCATGTCAGGTGTCAAGTTCTCCATTTGTTTTTTTGCCATCTCTGCTGCCTCGGCCAACTCCTCTTTCGACATGCTTAGGGTGAAAGAGGCGAGTTCCGTGTGAACAGCATAGGGTTAGGCTATTTTCTTGTTTGGAGGGCTCAAAAAATTTCTCGGGGGGCGCATTTTTGGGCAAAAACCCTTGCGAAAGCGGGCGGCACAAGCCCCCAGCTCCCAAACAAGATTTAAGCCCAGGTTTATCTCGAACCAAGACAAAGGGTAATCATACATACCTGGACATTTTATCCTGCGCCGCCTTACTCTGCTGGAGCATTTGCTCTGGTGTCATGTTGCTCATTAACTTTTGCGCAGTTGCCATCATCTGCGGGTCATCTTTCATCATCTTCATGCTCACAAGCACTGGGATAGTGATAGTGGTATTTTTGTATGAATGCAATTAGCTGAATGATGTTCAAGGAATCAATTTGTATGAAATGACCCTATCGCGTTGGGTTGTGCTACACCAAAATTTGAACTTACTGGTATCGGGATCCATGCCCATGCCCCTGTCATGGACAACGAGAGCGATCGTCATCAGGATGAGTATTATATGCAGAGGTGTAAGGCGAGTTTGTATGGTACCTACTTCAGCTGCGCCTTCTGATCATCGGGCATGCTCTCCATTTCTGAAATGAGCTTGGACATGTCTTCAGGCGTCATGTTCTTCATCGCCGCCGCCGATTCCGCCAGGGTCGTAGGATTCTTCGACTCCTCTTCCATGATGCGGCGCATGTCCTCGGGAGAAGGAGTCGAGAAGAGGGACGAGGTGGTCGGGCGGGCGAAGGCGAAGGCGCCGCCGGTGATGGAGACACCATTCGGTGCGTATTGGAACGCCTGGGTTCCAGAGAACGACAGAGTCGCCGCCAATACGGCCGAGGATGCAATGGAGAGCTTCATTTCGATGACCAAGCTGAGTGATGGTAAGGATAGTGATATGGTGCAGCCCTATTCAGGTTTCACCTCAAAGCAAGCCTACATAGGTTCGTACACATACCTACTGTCTGATTGCTATGAAATAGCCACCCGCTCAGTCAATTTTGGTCCAATTTTGACGTTCGGCGGTGATTCTGAAAGCTGAGATTCAGGCGAGTTCAGCGGTGTAGGGCAATCGTTCCGAAATTCAGTTGCGGCGGCGAAATCGACGTCGGAAGGTCCGGCGAATATGTGCTATTAAAATTGATTACAAAACCCTAAATTCTAGTTTATCGCTATATATGAGTTTTTGTATAATATATTTATGTACAAATATCGCCAAAATAGTTTTTCGATGGTTCAGGGTCAATGTACCCAAACTATAATTAGACTTTTAATTCTCTTCCAGAATCCACCTCCCTTAATGGGGGCGCTTATGGCTCAGCCCCAACATGTTCCCAAGTTCTGAAACTTTCCCCATACATAGTCAACTCACAGGGCTATGTATGGGAAAAGGAACGGGTAAAAAATTCCCGGTAGAAGCGGAGATATAAGCGCCCCCATTTTCAAACTACACTTTTCATAGCAAACAGACAGTACCATACTGGTCATCGCGTCGGTCGGTCGCGTCGTTCGTCTGGCCGGAGGTGTGTGTGATCGTGGTGTGATGTGACACGTCGAAGGTCGGTCGAACGTTTGCCTTTACAATACAGTGCACAGCAACACACCGAACAGAGTTATTTTTAGCGATTGTCTAACGAACTGACTAAATTTAGTAATACTGAATACTATCGCTAAATACTGCGCCGTTCGGTGTGTTGCAGACCAACAACAACAACTGGTGGCCATCAAAACGCATTGCGTGGGAAACGCGCGCAACGCACGCCGAACGGCGTCGAATTTAGCGATCATGTTCGGTGTGTTGCCGCTCGCTACCTTGCTTGGAGAACACAGTTCCAATGCCAAGTGTTATGTAGGTACCTACATACACACTCCCAGCCAAAGCCACTCTGACTGCGAACTGCGATCGACCAACTGGCGGGCATTCAGTTTCAGTTCGTAGGAACATGGTACTATCATCGTACGATCGAACAAAACAGTCACGACCACGACAAGCGTGCCACAAAAAGCTCAGCTCCCTATGGCTCCCTCGGCATAAAATCATTTCTCAATCCTCAAAATAGTTTTCAAGGGCCCTAACGTGAGACCCAACCAATCAATATGGACGGAAAGAAGCAGTCAGTAGCGAGAGATATCGAGCCCCATTCGGACGACGTCGTACGGCGCTCATCCATTCGACATAAACGACATTTCCCCACGAACATGAAAGCTACGACGACAAAGGCCCCGAGAAGAACCTACTCTTCGACGGAAGAGTGCCTGAAGGACCGTCAGAGAATCGTTCGCCAAGTGAGAGTCCACATGGACCTCCTGGATCACGTGTCCCAATGCTCCTCGTCCGCGTGCACCCACAAAAAATGTTCGAATATGAAAGCGTACCTCAAACACCAGCGGAGCTGCAAGGTGAGTCTCTCGACCTCTGCCGCCGTGCCCGTTGCTCTCCGCAGTGCATTGCCTAAAAATGCGTCTACATAATACTCGCTTGTGCTCCAGGCGATCGGATGCCAAATTTGCAAGTGCGTGCTGACTCTGACGATGAGCTGGGCCCAACGGAGCGTAGACCAAGAGAAGAAGCTATGCCATCCCCGGGGAATTTTGGACGAACTAATGATAGACGATGAGGCGCTAGCTGAGTCACTAGATGACGACTAAGCTCTTCCATAGATAAAGCTGTAAGGCAGGTGCAAGTTCCTTTGACTCCCGACGAGAGGAATCCGGCAACCTGGCAACCTGACGCCCCTCTGGTGGCGAAGAGAATTCACAAGGAACCAACAGGGCGACTGGTGTGGAGCCCCCGTTCTTCTGTCGCCAAGTCTCCACGTACATCTCCACGTACACCTGTGCTGCGCGCTCTCGTCAATCCTTCGTCGAAATTAATCCAAATATTGTAGTTTCTGTCTGGCGCCAATAGCCCGGCTCGTTGTGACCTACGACACTGCATCGTGCTGAGCTTACATGCCGTCTGCCGTCTGCACGCACTTCCATGCATGGCCTGAGCTCAGTTACTGTTTTTTTCTCTAGCCCTCTATTTGCCACGCATCCCTAAGTCCAGTCCCACTTCAGTCCCGGTTCTATTGGCGCTCAATTGATCCCTTTTCTGCGAGTTCAACCATTTTCATACAGGGATCATTCGTTATTACTCACGCTGGGGGAAATACCAATCTCGACCTAAAAACCAGCTTCTAAAGAGCATAAGCACGAATAATCCAACTCTCATATCTGTCCTGCACCAGGGAAGCTTCTCGTTTTTTTATTGCTGTCACGGCAGTACTGCAGAACAGCTTAGTGTATTTCACTGTCAACAAATCTTGATGCCCTTCCGGCTCTACAGAAAAATCACAACAGACCAACGGTTTGAAGCCTCCTGTTCTTCTGCTGCCAAGCCTCCACATATTATGCCGCAATGGCAATCTCATCGACAGATGCGTCAACTGTTAGACGACATCGGGTGTCGAGGAGGGGCGGGTCAACGGCACGAGGCTTTCGAATGTTCCTGAGACAATCCTCATAGTCATGGGTCTCCTCTCCGTCATGCTTTTTCTCTTCCTCGATGTCGCTAGGCCGCCGGGAAAGGAAGTTTCGAACCGGTTTGGCCCGCCCGCCGCCATCGGAACACTGCGAAGGTCGAACTCGCTCTCTAAGCCCTGAGACTGCATCGTAGGTCCCCGTGCCTTCTTCAGTCTCACGGGGGTCCTCGGCGAACCACGGGCAGCGCTCGTCCGGCTTCTCCTCCTCCTCTAACACCGCCGCCTCGGCGCGACGACGGACGCGATCCCCCGAAGACCTCAACGGCGGGATGTCGTCCGACTGGACGCTCCCCTCGTCCTTCGGGCTCGCCCTCGGGTCCGACCCGATAAGGGTCGGCGCCCTCCTCCTCCTGCTCGCTGGGGGCAAGACGGGCTCCACCCACTCGCCCTCGTCGTGACATCGTAACACGCGACGGCGGCGGCGGCGGCTGATCGACGGCCGCCTCCACCTCGCGGTGGTGGAATACATTCATCTGGCGTCGGTTTGAACTCTGTTGACTGACTGACAAACCCAAGGAAGAAGAAGTCACACACCAAAAAAGCAAAATGTATCTAAGGTTGTATCGAGAGCGTCAGTAACGACAGCAGGCAGCAGGTATCTAATGCCAGCAGATGCCAGCCCATAATTCACCACGCCACTGCGCTATGCAATTTTTCCTGAGTACATTTTTTTAAACCTGAAGTTCCCAAGCCTGGAAACTTCAGAGTAGAAAAAGAATCATAAATGGGAGAATCAATCCACAGCAACATGCAATTGCACTCACCCATGTCCCGAAGGAAAGACCTTAGGGCATTTTGATCAAAATCACTGACAAGTCTCGGTGGGACAAGACCACGTCTCAAGCCAGGATGCGACGCTCGAACTAGCGGCGTGTCGAGGCGAGTAAGTTTGAAGTCTAGAGCCTTTCGAGGGTTGGGAGTTTTGACGGAGCTCGAAGAATGAGCAAGCAGTCGAGGCAAGACCAAGGCAACCGACGGAAGGAAGGGAATTCAAGCGATGGGCACGCATCCAAAGTGATCATCCAGAGCAAGCGTGCCAAGAATAGCAGCGAAACGATCAAGGAAACGTTCGAAAATGATGCCGGACACAAGGTGAAGGAGCAAGTGCCAACTTACTGCGATGGCGAACCAAAGGAGCAGCTCTTGCAGCTGCATAAAGTCATTTTGGAACTTGGAACGAGGTACGTCCTGTTTGAGGATTGAAATTGGAAGCTTATGGTCCAAACTTACGCCCGCTCACTCGATGGGACGTGCGAGGACGAATGGGAGAAGCAAGTCGGCGCCTCGACAACTACGGCGGTCAGAATCAGGAGAAGAAGACGAGAACAATGTTCCAGAAAATGAACGCCAGGATTCTAGGGAAGGATGCGGTGTTTAAGAAGAAGAAAGCAACGAAAAACGGACAGCTCACCTAAAAGGGCCACGACAACAAGACCATGGCAGAGCGAATGTTCCGGATCAACGAAGACATCGACCTCTTCAGAAAAAGCCAAGACTTTCGAGATTGACGAGCTTATCTGCAACGTGATTGAGTCGACGCTCAAGCTGAGCACGAGAATGATTTTTGTCAAGAAGGACGGGCCAGAGCTGGAGATGGAAGAGGATGTGATCGAGCTCCTCGAGCGGATCAACAACATACTCAGCCTCAAGCATGAGCTGGACCGCAGCAACCGCGATCGGGAGTCAAATCAGGGAGACGAGAGAAAGGGCTCCAAAGGCGAAGAAAATCTAGGCGGGAAGAAGGGTGCCGACAGCGACAAAGATGAGAATAGTGAAGGCAAGATCAATTGGTGCCGGAAAGAGGGCAACAAACACCCCTGGAAGGAGTGCCCCAACAATCGGTTCTCAAAGAACTACAAGGGCGACGACAAGAAGGGTGAGGACAGCAAAGAAGAACACGACGCAAAGGACGGCAAAACTCACAACATTAAGAGCGATGCAAGCCGAGTCCAAAAGACCCTCGATACGGACGACGACTCCATGGCCGAAAGCAGAGTCTCCAGATGCGAGAGCTCATGACGGCCAAAGCAGTCAAATCAGCCAAGCAAGTACGCGACTCGGCCAAGCATCACCCTTCAACAATACTTACCTGGCCAAAGGCTGACAACACGCGAGTAGCCACGACAGTCCTGCTGGGCCAAGACTACACTGACCGCGGGCTGATCCCCTACAAGTGGGTGGAAATCCTGGAATTGACGCTGGTCCCGATATTAGAGGACGAACAGCAGCTATGGGCAACCACCGCGGGATATATATATCCCGAGTTGAAGGTCCTCATCGATGACGTCATCCTACCCTGTATTTTGACGGATAGCAACTTTTCAGTCAAACTTCAAGTCGTCCCAAAAGAAATTGAGAATCTCACCTATGGAGCAGTCCTTGGGTTCAAGACGATGGCCAAGCTTGGCCTGGACACGAGTACCAAGGTTACGATCTCGTGGGGCAAGTGGACCATCAAGATGAAGCCTCGTGGCTATTGGTCGGAGACGAAGATACGCGCTCACGGCCAGCAACTCCGGAATGGGCCAACGGACTATAGCTCTGACGCCAATTCGAGCAAGGGATTAATGCCTGAATTGATCGGGAGGGATGCCAGTACGGTTAGCAGCGCGGAGTCAATTGAAAAGCAAAAACAAAATCAAAAGCAAACGAGCGAGAGCCAGGAATCAAGATCTTCGGCAGCAAGCCCAATCAATGTCCCGTTTGCGCCACTGAGCAGCGCTAAGGCCAACGAGGTGCCAACGAGCAACACTCCAAACAACGAAGTATCCCTTCTCGGCCTCACCCTCTCTCTCTCAAATGATGCCAAGTCAACTATGGGGGAGGATGGAAATCAACCCAAAGATCCACCAGCTCAAGTGGGCAAGGCACCCGCGCGGAGGCAGGCACTATCGCACCAGAAGATGGGAAGGTGGATCCAAACGCAGAAAATATGAACCCCAACATGCAGGCAGGCCTGGAGCAGCAAGCCCAGCTCCTGTAAACCCTACGCAAGAGCCAGCACGGCCAGCAGGCAGGCGGCCAAGTCAACTTCCAATATGGGCCCAGCCAGCGCTCCATCGCCAACAGACTCTCTTGCATGCCAGCATAGCTCACCTCCGGTGCGGACAGAAGCTTTCGCCAGAAGTGCACACGCGATTACGAGTACCTCAAGCAGCTGCACAGGCAGCAGACGATGCAGCAGCAAAAATATCCTCCGTGAGTATCACGTAAAATCACATAGCAAAAAAATGAAGTCTATCACATACCTTTTGGTTGGATAGCCATGGGGGAGAATGCGCTATGTAATTTTTCCTCCAATTTTTAAACCTGAAGTTCCCAAGCCTGGAAACTTCAGAGTAGAAATAAGAATCATAAATCGGAGAATCAATCCACAGCAATATGCAATTGCACTCACCCATGTCCCGAATGAAAAACCTTAGGGCAGCCACCGCTGATCACCGGCTACTACATTCTTTGATCCGAATGTCCCCCTGGGCACTTGAATCGGCCAGTACCTCCATTCTTGAAGAAAGTGTATTCACCAGAGAGACGGCACTAGAGAGATAGGAAGTTCCCCGCAACCCCGTGCGACGACGCACAACCATCAACACATCATGCTCGGCACAATATTTGCCATTGCACTGTTCATCCTTCTCGTCGCAGTCATGATGGGCAGCGCAGGTGACATGGAGGACGATTTTGATATTGTCACCTTGCGGGATGTTGCCATGTCTGACTCTGACAACGAAGGCAGGATAGACTCCAATAACGAAATCGAAATGAACGCTGACAAGGAAAGCGACATGGGAAGCAAGGGAGACAAAGGCAGCAGTGGGGGAGGTGGCAGGGGAGGGGGTGGCAAAACTCCGGGTCGTAAAGGTGAGTTCGATGCGCAAATATCATGTCACAGCTGTTTTGCCATCGTAGGTTGTTCATCCCTGACAATTACTTTCATCCCTTCTCCTTCTCGTAGGCCCTACAACAGCTCCCACTCTCGGGGGAATTATTCTTCTTATTCTGGACGCAAGTGAATGACGTTAGCAATGATGGTTTGTTCAATCGCATTTGCATCTCATCAATTCCCATGCCTGCCTACCATACTTGTCAATGTACAATGTTTGCTGCGGTTCAGTTGCACTGACACTTGTTCATCAGGAATCACTTTCTCTCCATTCATGGCCGGATTTATTACCTGTGCTTCTCACATAGCTGTTCTGGCCTCGCCGGAATGAAACTCCTGAGTAATTTGATTTAAAGTACACGCTCTTCTCTCAAACTCCTCCCTTGTGGACCTACAATGATCGCCATTTGAGCTCGTCTGTTGGATTGTTGCTGAAGTATGGGATTGTCAAACGAGGATTTGTTCCCATTTTTGAAGCAGGGTTGCAAGTGAACCCATATTAAAAACTGACAAATGTTCACATAATACCATGTCTTGGGAGATAATTTGATGAGAATGATTAGCCCCTGAATAAATTTTGAAAGGACTAGTGTACATCCATTGCATTATCTTTCATCTAGCCCCCCTAGATATATTAATGTATTTTATTTTTACTAATCAATGCAGGTGTGTCCATTATTTAAGCAGGTTGCCGATGTGAGACCACAGTGCCCCCTCACAAGAGCCTGGTGTCCCTCAGGAGCCTGTCCGTTATATTGGTGCTTGTCCCCTTTCCGCAGAAAATTCATAGGAGATGCCTCCTAATTTTCTGGGACATGCAAATAGAGCTACGCCATTGGATCTGCAACTTCGGGGCAACAGTCTGAAGTCACATGCCCTCTGCCTTCCTCCTCGTCCAGATATTCCACCTTGATAAAAATGATCACACAGCTGTGGATGAACTTTTCTAGCGGCAGCTTCGAACATCCAAACACTGGGGTAGGGCCTTCAAGCATGCACAGGTCCCAAGGAACAGAATTGCTCAGCACAGAGTTGAGTTTGTGATACCAAATGAAGGGTAAACAAGAAGAGAGCTGGAATATAGAGAGGTTATTCTGCAACGCATACCAACACCAATAGAGCTTTGTTGACATTAATAGGGGTAAAATAACGTGGAAATAAATGGAGAGCACAATCTTTTCAGTATTGACCTATCACTGGCTTGTGCTCACTCTTCTTTTTGAACCTGCCCCCTCCCTTTACAAGCATACCTTAATTAGTTGCAGATGATCTAAAATAAGTGAAGCAAAGTAGATGCTTGAATTATATGTGTGATGTCTGGTTCTTGATCTGGTGTTATGGTCACTCCTCAGGAGAGAAATATGATGTCACATTGCAAACACTCAAAACTGAAGTATTATTGTCAAAAAGCATGGCAAAAATGCTGGACCTGACTTGTGTACCCAGAATACCTGAACAATATTTTTCAAAGCAGGAGCTGTTGATAGATGATGGGAGCAGCACTTAGGATAGATTCAAGCTTAACAGAGTAATGATATTGCCCATTGTCATACAAATCTACAACTCTCACAGTTTTGTGCATTATCAGTGGCAACAACTGGCTGAGAGCATCTAAGTGGCACCGCATCTGTGAGATTGACTCATCATCCATTTGTCATTCTGTCAGAGATGGAGACTGAGGCAGTCAAATAGGTTTTCATTTTCAGGCAATGACCTATCACATCCATGCCTGACTTCCTTGAGCCCTCTTAGCAATTCATCAAGTAAACTCTATGAATTTGGCATTTGATGATGACTCTTTACACCAAATCCTGTCCAATTGTTTTTCATCTTTTGATTTCTGATTATTAGGTTCCTGTATGACACTCCTACAGTTAACAGGATTTAGGATAATCTTGGATTTCTTGGCATCCGATAAGATACTTGGATCAAATGCCTAACGAATACCTTCTGTCAACCAAAAACGAAAAATTCAAAAGAATACACATATTATACTATCGATGTACATGAGTCCAGCTGTTGGCAGTACACCATATATTTTTTGTTGATGGGTATTCTGGATACGAATCATCTGTCAAAACTTGTCTAAATTGAACCACCTGTCAACATATTTTGTTCTAGCCAGTACCCAGGACTTTGTGGGCCGATTTGCAAGCAAAAACGTAAGGGAATACTAGCATCACAGTCAATATACAAGTCCCTAACTGTTTGTGTCCATCCGACCACGTACATTGGGTATGTCAAGCTGTCACCAACGTTGGCACTGAATTTGTCCTTTTTCAATTTACACATTTTCATTTACACATTTTTGAGCTTTGAGCAGGCAAGAAAGACGGAAAAACCCAAATCAATGTTTTAAAATACAAGTAATGAACTCGTGAAGTCTGCATTTGGTCTTCTCGTATTTCTCCTTGTTGCCCTCCTCACTTTGCCATTTGCCCCTCATAATTCTCAACGCACCTGAGGCATGTGACCACCAAATCTCTTGCTCACTAGACTCCCAGGTTGCAGTTCTAGCTAGATACAGAGACAGTGAAACATTTCAAGTGAGTGTGAGTGATGGGGATCCCCCTTACCTTGGCCCTCTTGGCCATCAACCTCTGTAACTGGGGCCTTGCACACCACAACGACCTTTGCTGCCTCAATTTCTGCCTCCTCTCCCGCGTCCTCCTCAACAGCAAGCGGAGATCTTTCCACGAGCAACATTAAACGGGTAATACCCCGCACTGAAAGCGGCTCCAAAATCCCCCTTTCATTCCAGTACCTCTCTGTTCCATCCGCCTCATGCACTGATTTGGCCAAGGACAGCACAACCTCCTCTTCGCTGCGTTAAGTGGATAACGGCAGCTTAGGAAACTTGTGAACTCTGCTCCCAAAAAAGACGTCAAGTCTGCACGGGCCATCCTTGCTAACCCTCGCCCTCGCAACCGTCACCATTGGGGAGGTGCCTGGTTTCTGCCATGAAAATCAGGCCAAACCAACAAGAGGAGACGAGGAGGAGGATGGGGGCAATGCTGGGCACGAGACGAGCAAGAGTAAGTCGGAGGTCAAGCGCAAGGTGGACAAGATTGATTCGGAGACACGGCAGTACATGAGAGCCGCCGAGAGGAAGTGCCGCAGAATCAAGTCGGGGCGCATCCCCTTCTCGCCAGAGTCCTCCAAGTGGATCAGGCGGGCGCAAGTCTACAGATCCATCCTCAGGTTCCACGCAGGCAAGATCCACAACAGATCCAATCTCAAACGGGCTGCCAGGAGGTGCGGGATCGATAGGCCACTACAAATGAGCC
>JALLPA010000492.1:0-15391 GCA_036939895.1 Thalassiosira exigua
GGACCTCATTTGGAAGGCCAAGTGGAGAACGACTCGCCAGGCGGCTCCAGGGGCTCCATCCACTGCCCCTGTGCCGGGACTTGGTTCCGCGGAGCCGAGCGCATCTCCCTAATATCCTCGTCATCGGAGGCCTCCTCTACGGTGACATCGCCTCGTCGCTGCATCGGCAGGTAGTCCAGAGCATCGTAAAAGATGTCGTCGTCCGTCGCGCCGCCCCGGCCCTCGACGTTGAGGTTCAGCATGCGTCGGCGGATGCTGCTTCCCGGTGAGTTGCATCCAATTTGGACGTCAGTCTTCTGCTTAGTGTTGTTGTTGCTGTGGGCTTTCCATGCCGTTTGTGTCTGCTCCTTGTTGCTGTTCCCCTCCTCCTCCTCCTCCTCCTCCTCCTCCTCCTCCTCCAAATCAATGATCGCTGGCTGTTTCCTGGCTGGAGGAACCCTTGCAGGAACTGGCGTCGGCTTCTTCTTCTTGCCGAGTTCGTCCTTCGCCCACTGCTTAGCCCTGGTGCGAGCCCTCAACTTGTCCTCCTTCGATAAGCTGCTTCTGGCGTACCGTTTCAACCCGGGTGTCTTTAACGGCGTCAGCCGTTTCGCCACAGAGAGCTGCTTGGCCGATGTCTTACCAGCTTTTGTGGCGGACGGTTTGCTTGGAAATCTCTGCTTCTTCAAGGCTGGCCCCGTTGCTTTCTTCCTCCCAGGGTTTGCCGCGAGGCGCTCTTCCTTGTCCTTCGTTCGGGTCCTCATGGTCAGTGTATCTTAAAGCTTGTGTGTAGTACCTTAGCTTGTCTCTACTAAGGCATCACTACGAAATTATTTCGAATTGTTCTGGAACGGCTAGCGTCGATTGTGTTGCTGGCGCGGTGGTGAAAAGCTAAGTCGCACGTTATCGCCAGAACCGTCGAAAGCTGTGGGAAAGTAGCGTGGAGGCGTGGACGTTGAACAGAAGTTGAGTCGCACGTTCCTAATACTTCCTACCACGGACAGTTCCTACCACGCTCACATCATTCGATCAGTCGCATTCACTCCGGCGATAAACGTAGATCAAGAAGTCGCAAGTCGCAAGTCGCAAGGTTGATTGAGCAGGAAGCAGCGCGCGGCTACCAAGCAACGCGGATGTTCGGCCCAGTTTCAGTTCGAAGTTCGGCCCGTATCCATGCTCATTTCTCATTTGGCACCGCGCAAAATGATTTCCTCGTCGTCGTCCCGTCGCGTCGTCCGAGAGAGAAGGCTTAATAGCAGCTCGGACCGGCAAAACAGTGCGTCTCTCATCAAAATCTTGGAGGATGGTGTCCGAGTCCACTCACTCACCAAGTCCGATGCACTCTGTGCGTACACCGGCTTTGGCAACTTCAGCGCTCTTCTTGCTGGCGGCGGTTTCCTACCCATGAACGGCAACCGGGCCGTCAATCGGTCTGTTGTCGCCTCCCGAGTGGCTGATAACCTTCAACGGCTGAAGGAGCATCGCCCCCTTGCGGATTTCGGGCAGATCATGCTTGTCGTCGTTGAGGAAGGTCCACCAGACTGGCTCGTACTCGATGGCCAGCATCGTCTTGAGGCGATGCGAGAGCTTCACGCCTCTCACGGCATCGACGTGCACTTCCAGTTTCGCGCCAAGGTCGTACAGAATGAATCTGAGGCACACGAAGGTATGAATCCATGTTCACCATAGAATTGAATGTATTGTTGTTCCTCATAACTTCTCTTCGCACTGAAGCACTGATGCTGTATCAAGATCAGCACCCACCAGATCCACGTACGTTCTTCCCCGACCGGCGTCAAACAAATCTTGCGGAGCAGGTCTTGGCGAGACTAAGGAATGAGTTCCCTGTGCAGGAGCTCTGGCCAGCAAGTGTGCAATCCTCCCCAACTCAGCGCAGACCGGGACTGCGAACTGGTGATGTAAACCGTCCATTTCTCACGGATAACATTGTTCTGGGGATCCTTGGAAGCTCTGGTCTACTCGACGATGACGATTCCACGTTCGATTCTGTGATGAGGCACCTACTTGCTGCGAATGATGTGCTGAAAGGTCGAAGGGAACTTGGGCCAAACGCTACGAGTCGGATGAGAGAGCGAGCTGCCACCTGGGGATGCTTTCTGGGCTTCTTTCGTGAGACCAAGCTCGAATATGTCGACATCCGCTCTGAGATTGATGATCTCCTTGCAGCAAGGGAAGCTACTGCAAGCCCACAGGCACTGAGACCGACGGTTTCAGATGATGATGAATGCCATGTATGTATCGATGCTCCTCGGACGCATCTTTTTCTCCCCTGTGGGCACCGGAGTGTATGTGAATCATGCTCTCGCTCTATTGTAAGAGGAAGCAATCCGATTTGTCCGATCTGCCGGGGCAAAATCACTGGGACGCTTCGTGTGTATGGGTAGTGGCAAATTCTTTTAGGCCCCTTGGTAGCCGACTGTTCCTTCATGGCCATTCTAAGGAATATAAATACTGGGCAAACCCATAAACAATCTGTTATTACGAGAGCCGTGACAAATTATGAGTAGGCATGCTCAAGGTATCATGTTGAACTGTGACGTCATGTCTCTTTAACAAGATCAATGTCATATTCCTCTCCTCCATGTAGGTATCCATGCCTTTACCGTGCTTTGCTTTCATCCGTTGACGTACTACGTACTGGAATGTTCAGCATTAGACCTCAAAGCGCTAAAGCATTTTGAATAAGTGCATAAGCTATATTTGCCATCGTTTTGTTCCTATGTTCCATCCTCTTACTTTCGTTGCCATATCAAAGCTCCGGACCGAGATTCAATGCACCTAACGACTTGAGATAACGGACGATGGGGTGGAATCCACCGTTGTTGTGCTCTGCAATGTATAGCGGAGTTGCCCCGTGACCTCCATGCGTCCTGATGTTCAAATCCGATCCATGTTCAACAAGAAGTTCAACAACCTCCTTGTGCCCAGATGCAGCACTACTGTGTAGGAGCTGCCACCCCTCTTCATCACGATAATCTACCACTCGAACTCCACCAGCAACGCTGCCGCCCTTATCTGCCTCAAGGGCCCTTTCAATTGCATCTATGTTTCCTTCTGATGCCGCCTGATGCAATTTGGATTTAGTGGAGCGCTTCAGAGGGTTGAATTCAGGTGGCGTCCAGCCTCTTGGGTGGAAGTTCCGCCAGTGGGTTTCTTCAGGAGATTCACGAATAATATAAGGTGGGAGGGAGTCTGACGCTGCTGATTGCCCGCCTCGATTGTCTCGCGCCGCCTGTTTGTACTGTTCCTCCACATCCTGGTCGGGCAATTCAATGTCCACGTGTCGGAGGGTATGTCCTGTGGGCTCAAAGTGAATGAAAAGCATGACGTAACTCCTCCCCTTGAGAGGAAATGGACGGCCATGAATCACTGAGTGTGATTCAAAGAGTAACATGTCGCCGGGCTGAAGAGTAACATTGTGCGCCTTTCCATCGTGATCATAAATCTCGCATGGCCAATCTTCATCTACGTCTTGCGCAATGTTGACCATCGCCGATGCAACCAGAGGTAGTCGGTCTACATGTGGAAGAAGTACTGCGCCCTCTGTTGAGCGGTGAAAGTGTGGTGTTAACTTCTGTGCCCCCAACGAAATGCACAGCAATTTGAATGATAGTGTAAACTCACCCGTGTAGACACGAATACCGTAGAGAGATGTTGGACTTAGATCCTCTCCCATCCAATCCTCGATTGATTCCCTTGCCGCATCCCAAAGTTGCTGGCGAAGTTTAAACCCGCCTCCACGTAACCGCTTATCCTCTATCTTAATCATGTACGTGGGGGCGTCCCATGTATTGATATAAGTATTTCCAGTGGGCCAGTTCTCCCTCTCAGCGTTCAAGCGGTTCTGATCATAGAATTTAGTGGCCAGCTCGGTGACGTCTTCAGGTGCACGTGTCTTCAGGAAGCCGATTTCGGTGTAGTTCTGCATGCTGTTATGGCAAACAGCGCAGATGAAGCACGGTGCGAAAAATAAGGTGCATGACAAAGCTGTAATACTACCTTACCTCTGTGGCTGCCGCTGGTTCATGAGCATGCGATCATACTCATACATGTCACAGTTCCCTCCCTTTTTGCTGTAAAAGGTGCGGCAGCTCGTCAGGTGCTTGTTGTAAATGTCCTGCCTGTTGCCAAGGGGCTGCAGTGGCATACCCTGCATCGCCCTCGGGGTCGGCGTAGCAGGATCGATGTTATGAGGAAGCCAAGGGTAGTTGGTCGAAATACGTTTGAATATTGGGAAGGACACGTCAACGCCATAGGAATGTCCTTCAACGTCTGTGTTGTTGGAATCGATTGCAGCGAGGACCGTCTTGAAAGCTGCAAAACAGAGCGGAACGACTACTGGAATGGATCTCATGGTTCGGTTGGTGACGTTGATAGTTGAAAGTATTGTCGAAAGATTGTTACGGGATTGTAACCCCAAAACTGTGGCCGCTGCCCTCGAGATACATAAGGTAGAGAACAAAGGTACATATTCATGTGTACAATACGTTGGTATTGTAGATGGCAACCGAACCCCGAACCCGAAGTCCGATGCGAAACCCGAATCCGATGCCTGCCGGTTCGTTATGGTAGTAGTATTGTAGCCCAAAGCTGGTCAAGAATTTGGGGCTGTACATACATATCAAGTACCAAATCCGAAGCCTGATATGACCCTCGACCCGGAAGCTCTTTTGTTTGCATCGTTGAAGAAGTCATCCTCACCTCTACCGTCCGCTCCCACACATAGACGTCAATCAACGATGAGAGAGGTGTGCGGACTCCTCTCCTGGGGTAAGCGTCGGGTGACATCTCCGTGCTCTCTAGATAGAGGCACCTCTCGCTCTCAAGTCTGTGCCTTTGCTGCCTTCTGTTACCTTCCTTGCCCGCCTCATTCAACAATCCATGATCAGTCCTTTGGACTCACGAAAGGGAAATAATCCTCGCAGGATTCCGGCCGGCCTGGCTCCGGCGTCTCGAAGAATAAACTGAATCAGTCAGCCAACTATTGCGCTGCATGCTTCATGCATCATGCATGATGTCTACACCTACCTACCCACCTACATATCTACCAACCAATACTTATGGTAGTTTCACGCTGGATTCAATACATTTCATGCGACTGACTCTCTGCATGCACATCTTCGATCTGGCCCAAGACCGACCTCAACACTCAACAGACCTCGACAGCCTTTGACAACTACGCATGCCTGATATCATCTTCTGACCGGTGCCGTCTTTCTCAATCCCTTTCATTTTGAGCTTGAGCTGTGGAGGCTGGCGGAGGCTATCTTGAATCGCTGAAGAATCTCTGTTTGTCATAACATTGACCTTCGAGCGAGCAGAGCAGAGTACTTTGATTCCTGTTAAAAGCCATGGCTCTCTTTCTGATCTTCCACCAATTAACAACGTTGCCAGCGATGTGCACTGCCGCCGTTGGTTTTGCCATCATTTGGGGCATGATATTAGAAGCGACGAAGAGCAAAATATATCATCACCTTCCGAAAACAGGGTGGTGGCATCGTGCGGCCGTGCCAGTGATATCAATGATGCAAAACTTTGGCTATTCCGCAGAGCCAACCAGCAAATTTCCCAACGGAATTACAGACGAGATGGCCCGTGATTCATATGCATTTCTTGTTGCCATATGCTCCCACCATTTTCTATCGGCTCTGCCCATGTTGCCCGTGCTATTTTATGGCTGGGAAAATGCGACAGATACCCTGAAGTCGATGTTCATATTGGCAACGCTCTCCGTTGTTGGCTTTGATATCTATGATTCTTTACAGACAACCATCAGAACATTCACCAAACATGGCCAGCCGGTCCCACTCGATTATTGGATAGTCATTGTGGCGTTGCATCACACTGCATCCCGCTTGTGTTTCCCATGAATGTGTATTACCCTCATCGGGTTGAATATCACCAGACGGCTGTGTCACTCCTCATGGCTGCAGCTCTCTGCTATGGTGTTGGTTGCTGGAAGTTTGCGTTGGATCTTGGGAAGGGAAAGGACTTCTTTCTGTACAAACTTGCAGTTC
Organism: Thalassiosira exigua; assembly: GCA_036939895.1. Taxonomy (NCBI): domain Eukaryota; phylum Bacillariophyta; class Thalassiosirophyceae; order Thalassiosirales; family Thalassiosiraceae; genus Thalassiosira; species Thalassiosira exigua. Next base: position 6,018 of record JALLPA010000492.1, read on the forward strand.
TCTTTCAGCTCGGGACCATCCTTTACACCCGCGTCTACCTCTGGTTTCCCGCTGCGATTTCCTTCCGAAACCACCTCAAAGAGCAAGCAGAGACATCATTTTTTTACGTTGCAATTTTGGTGATTGGTACACTGTCCATCTTCAATCTCATTTTAGTTGCTGACGCAGTCAAAGCTGCCATTAAATGCATTCCAAAAGGATTCCCAAAGACAGCATCAGAGAAAGAAAAGGTAGTGAGAGCTTTTCGTAGGACTTCGAGTCTTGATGTCCCAGGGTTGGGTGGAATTTCTGAGTCGATGTACTCCGGAGCAAGTGAAAGTGAGAGCAACATAAAATCAGAATGAGGGATGGTGCTAGAAGTGCCAGACTAGGTCAAGATGAGCAACCTCCTTAGAATGATTGTGTACTTGTTGCTGCTCCCGACTCTAAGTGGACAAAAGGCGATGTTACTCGTTATCTGCTAACATGAACCCCTGTCAACTGGTGCAGCTTATTTCCTTTCGATCTGTTACTTGCTGCATTTCAAGCTCTCAATCACGAACATAAGAAAGTAAGCAACAGGATTTGTTATAACTCATTCTCTCTTAACAAGCTAAAAGCTTCACTGAGAGGATTTCTCAGCCCCGCCTTCCAAAACTCCGGACGATAAACGCGCTCGTGATCTTCCCGCTCAACATTGGGAATTCGAACCCCCGAGCATCTCCCGACACCCCGTGCGACAAACCGATGGAGACCTTCCTCCTCTTGATATGTCTAGGCAGCTTGTCCGACGTCGATTCGGATCCCAACTTGAGGATTGGCGCGCGGGCCAGTGCGTCCTCTTGAACCTTCTGCCTCGTAGATTCTGCTAGGCGATCATCTGGCCCGGAGCTCAACGAAAACATTTGGCCATCTTTGGTAATCGCTAGCAGTCGGAAGGAGTCGTCTGCGCATCTGTCAAGGAGAGACTGCACCTCACCATCAACCTGCCATTGCATCGGAGCGCCGGTTCCTTCTTCCATCATGACGGACCCATCCCCTCTGACAATAGTGACCAAGCTCTTCGACGAGTCGTCGGATGCGGCGGACACCCCGAAATAACACCCATAAGATGCACCTTCATGCCGGAAACCGCGAAGCGGCAAGGCGGCAGATACGTGCCACTCCTTGCCAGTAGATCCAACGTCGAACGACCACTCGTCATCCCCGAGGTAACACGACGTCAAACCCCCAAAAGGAGACTTGACCCCAAGCTGGTTTGCAGTGGTCAGGAGCATCGCGTCGTCGTCCTTCGACAAGAAGTCGACCGATCGCACAGTTTCTCCGGAATCGTCGAGCGACAGGGACGTCAGCAGGGTCGCGACAGAGTGATCCCACAACGTCACGCGGCTGCCGTACGAAACGGCGAGGACCGTCCCGTCTGACGAGAACGCCAGCGAGGCGGGGTCGACGTGTCCGGAGGGCGTCCGGACGCGGTAGAGGCACTTCCACGGGGTAGACATCGCGGCCGTCGCGTCCGCGTCGTTCTTCGCCCAAACGCGATACGCGTCCTCCCTCCCACTCAGGGTGCACGCGACGTTTCCCGCGGGAGCGATCGCGAGGGCGGTCACCTCCCCGTCCCTCCCGTGGGGGGCTGCGGTGGACGTCGCGAGGTGGTACTCCCCCGGAGTAGCGTTGCCTCCGCCGTCACCCCGACCGCGCTTCCGCGAAGATCCCCCGGAGGAGTCGACGCGTGACCAGAACTTGACGCTCGTGCACACGTTCATGAGAACGGTACCCTTAGGTCCCTCGAGGTTCCGCGGGATCCCCAAGCTTAAGTTTTCCGTCCACACGGTGTCCACGGTGACCAAGTCTTTGCCGTTGTTCCCCAGGGCCATGTGTGTCACGGAGGGCGCGGGGATGTGAGGGTCCGCGGTGGGGTCGCGGCGGCTGACGTGGTTGTAGGGCGCGACCTGAAGAAACGTGCGACAGCGTCAGTGAAGCGACAAGTGGATTTCGAAACGAAAGTTGGCGCCATAAGTCTCGAGCACCGAAGTCATGCGTGGCGAAGAGATCCGGTCCCTGATATGTAAGTCACTCCTGCAACAAAGACTTTGTCCATCTTTGGTCTTGACCCAAATGTTGCATCTTAGCATGGCCGGCCCGTCAAGAAAGTCCACTTGCAAATGCTCATGAAACAAGTCGAGGAATGTCTGAGATTCCTTGGACACAGCCAACCGAGCCTCTGTGCAATCGACACCCATCACACTGTTCTCGGCTGCAAAGCTCCCTTAGGCAGCGACGTCCAGTGCAACAGGACCTCACGTGCGTAGGACGCCACGCCCAGCCGAGCCAGACAGACAACCCGCAACCAGGGCACATCCATCGAAAGTCTCACCTCCAACGTCCCCACAACCGATCCCGTCCCGGGGTCGTACCACCGCACCTCCCCCGGTGCGCCGGGCAAGTTCGTCACCATCACCGTCTTCGTCGACGGATCCGATATCATCCGAATCAGTCCTCCTTCGCCATTTGCTTCGTCTTCTTGATGCAATCTTCCCGAACCCAATCCCCGCTCCGTCCAAATCCTCTCCCTGTTGCTGCCCCGATAGCACGAGACGGAATCGTCCGCGCAGAACGCGTAGATCCTCCCGCTGCCGCAGCACTCCAAGTGGACTATAGCTCCCCGTCCCACGCGGGCGACGTAATCGCTGGGACGGTGCTCGTTTCAATCCAAGGTCCAAAGGGCGAGGACGCACTCGTCCCCTCCCGAGAGGAGGGTGGTCGCTCCCCCTCCTCCGACCGAGGAGANTCCACAGGGCGAGGACACACTCGTCCCCTCCCGAGAGGAGGGTGGTCGCTCCCCCTCCTCCGACCGAGGAGAAGGCCAGGGTGCGCACCGGGTGGGAATGCCACAGAAGGGTCCGTCGCACCGTCGACGCGGAGGGATGATTCGCCCTCGCGGCCGTTTCGCCGTCCTTGGCGACCGCATCGAGATACGTCGCCGCGTTTTCGAAGACGCCGTCCAAAACTTCGACGTGGCCGTTCCGTCGTCCCAAGGCCAGATCCGTCCCCGAGACGGCCGCGGAGCAGAAGGAGGACTGCTCCTCGGTGTAGTAATCGAGCGTTCGGAGGCATTCGCCGAAGTGCACCGCCGATCGGGAAGCGTCGGCCTCGCCATGCCGACGGTCCCGATCCCGGGCGACGGACGAGTCGCGGAAGATCGCGACTCCGCGGGAGGAGCACAGCGTCACGAAGACGTGTCCGTCCGGACCGGTGCCCTCTTCGCCGCCGACGCCGTAGCCAATCGGCTCTCGATCGATTACGCCAATCCCCCTCGACGCGGGACGGTACACCGTCTTGATGGCGAACACGGCATCGCCTTTCCTCACGCACACGTGATCCCTCTGCAACGTCTCATCCTTGCATCCCTTCGACGACACGGTCTTGACTCGCGCCAAGGGCTCCAGAGCGAGGGGACGATCGATGGCGTATCCCCCCCTCTTCTTCCGATGGAACGGGGTGACGTCGAACCGGGCCAGCCACGATTCCTCGGGCTTGGATTTGACTTTGGATCCCTTCGCGACGGTGGTCTTGGAAGCGCACAGGGCGTAGAGCACGCCGTCCATTTCGGGAGGAGCGCCCTCCCCCTCTCCCGAGGGAGAGGAGAGGTGGATCACCTCCGTCTCCACCTCCACCTTCACATCCGCGCCTTTGACGTCGCCTTCCGCGTTCTTCTTGCCGTCCTTCGTCCCGGAGGCCGAGGCCTTGCGGGAGACCTCGTCGAGGGTCGGAGAGGGCCAGAACGTCCGACGGGGACGGACCCCCTCGCCCCAAACCTCGGACCCCGAGAGGTCCGAGAGGGACCATTCCTGGATGGTCCCCGAGCACGACGCGAGGACGACCCACTCTCCCTCGGGCTCGTCGTCGTCGCGGTCGTCGCCCTCGCCGCGACCGCGATGGTGGCCCTGGCGGCGGGGCAGCCGGGCGGCGACGACCGCGCGGATCCCCCCGCCGCCGTCGGGGCGGAGCTCGCAGATCCTCCTCCCGTGGAGGGCGCTTCGAACGACGATCCTGTCGGGCTCCGGCGTCAACAGGAACTGTCCCCCGTCGTCGCCCGGGCCGGCGTCGCGGCCGCGGCGCGGCGGAGGGGAGGGAGGGACCAGCGCGGGGAGGAGGGAGGCGAGGGACGGATCGGGAGGGTCCGACGACGACGACGCTCCCGACGACATCGGGCGGCGGAGGTGCGGGAGGGACGGTCCGTCGAGGCGTCGGACGATCCCCCCGGAGGGCGCCGCCGGGGCACGAGGAGGCGGGGACGGCGCCATGACTCCTTCTGCTTTGCGACTTGCGAATTGCGATTGCGACTCGCTTGACCTTGGCCTTGGCCTTGTTGGTGTTGGCCTTGGCTTGACTTTGATTTTGTGTTCGTGGTTCGTGGTGATGGGCGGAGCAGGTTCCCGCCATTTTTCATGGACCGACAGGCGGGCTCCGACAGGTAGCACAAAACTCTAGCTACGGCTGACGACGAGGCGTGCTCCATCGTGGTCCACTCGTCCTTTCGGGTCCATTTCGAGACCCCCGCGGTCGACAGAACAACAGCGGCAATTTTTGTCCGTTGGCGCGCGAGCGCGACATGCGAAAGAGCGTGAGAGCGCGACGAAAGCGCTCTTGACCGAGCGTCCGCTCGAACATCGCGTCTCCCTCAGACGACGCGACGAACGACAGCGACGCACTCGCCGGCGCCGTCGGCTGCGCGACGCGGACCCAGCGCGGGCGACGGCGGATAGGAGGAGCGCGGGCTCGGCGAGGCGATGGTCGCGCCCCGGCGCCGTCCCCCCGGCGCACCCGTCTACGTCCAGCGCTCTTGGGCCTACGCGCCGCCGCCCGATCGTCGAACAGCGACCGGAGGGAGCAAAAATTCGCGAGCGCGGATCATATCCTTCGCGTTGACGTTCGTGGCCATCTATCTGGTGCTGAACACCGACTTGCTCCTGGGCGACGGGACGGCTTCCGCGTCGACGGGCGGTGGTAAGGTCGGGGGAGGAATAGGAGAGAACGATGGAAAGACGAAGTGGACGATCGAAGTGTCCTCGGGAGACTCGATCTCCGAAGCGGAAGTCGGAGCGGCCCAACTGGCCATGGGAGAGGAGCTCCTCGCCCCCGAGGCGCAGTTCGTGTCCGCAGCGCGATCCCTCGCGCCCGTGACGGACAAGGTCACGACCCATCGGTATCATCCCATGTACGGTCGATTCCTGCTGCCGTATTACCGACGAAATCCGACCATGAAGATGCTCGAGATCGGATTGGGGTGCGACATGAACTACGAGCCGGGGGCGTCGGTGGCGCTTTGGAAGAAGCTGTTCCCGAGGGCGAACTTGTGGGAGGCGGAGTACAACGCCACCTGCGTGGAGTTGGCCACGAAACAGGGGAAGCTGGACGGATTCAACGTGTTGGTGGGGGATCAGGGGAACAACAAAACTCTGGACGGATGGATAGAAAAGTCTGGAGGCGACTTCGACGTGATAATCGACGACGGTGGACATCACAACTGCCAGATCATGGCGAGCTTCGACAAGCTGTGGCCAACATTGAAGCCCGGCGGACTGTACTTCATCGAAGACATCCAAGTGGGAAAGTGGCGGGGATTTCGGAGGTATGCCACTCCCACGTGCCCGAAGACGTTCACCTTCTCGGACAAATTGCAAGAGTGGATCGACGACATCATCTACCAGGGCGGGTACGGCAGCCGGAAGTGGGACGTGCACTTCATGTTCTGTCAGGCGGAGGCGTGCGTGTTGGGGAAGCGACCCCCAGAGGACGCGTCGAATCCATTCCACAAGACGGCGCTCTTTGACGACGAACGGGCGTTTGTGGAGGCAGCGGCGTCGTTGTCGCCTGTTACGGACAAGGTGACGACGCACAACTTTTACACCATGTACGGTCAATTCCTCCTGCCGTTTTACAGGCGGAAGCCCACGATGAAGATGCTGGAGATAGGGCTGGGGTGCGACATGAACTACGAGCCGGGGGCGTCGGTGGCGTTGTGGAAGAAGCTCTTCCCGGCCGCGGAGCTGTGGGAGGCCGAGTACAACGCCACCTGCGTGGAGTTGGCCACGATACAAGGAAAGCTAGACGGGTTCAACGTCCTCGTGGGAGATCAAGGGAACAACCAAACCCTCGACGGGTGGATAGCAAAGAGCAAGGGAGAGTTCGACGTGATAATCGACGACGGCGGTCATCACAACTGCCAGATCATGGCGAGCTTCGTCAAGCTCTGGCCCACCCTGAAGCCCGGCGGACTGTACTTCCTCGAGGACCTCTCGGTGGGGAAGTGGATGGGATATCGCAAGTACTCCACGCGCGTTTGTCCCCGCACCTTCATCTTCTCGCAAAAGCTGCAGGAGTGGCTGGAAGACCTGATCTATCAGGGCGGGTACGGCAGCCGGAAGTGGGACGTGCACTTCATGTTCTGTCAGGCGGAGGCGTGTGTGCTGGGGAAGAGGCCTCCGGAGGTCGCGAGTGGGGGTTGACCCTCTGTGCAGCCAGTGAGGCCTCTTTATTCCATTTTATGGTGGTGGTTGAAACCGACCACGCTGGGATGAAGCGCAACACTTTGGCGCTGGTATGCAAGCCTCAGAATTGTTGAATGGAATGCCAACGTCAGGGAGAGGTCATGCTTATGCAAAGACTATGGACATTGCTGGTATGCTTGGTTGGAATATTTCATTTGAAGTGTGGGTATCTCTCAGAGAATAGCTTGAATATGATGAACGACGTTGAAATTCGTTGTTACCTACGCGAATATTGGATAATGGCCCACAACAGTGATGCCTCACACGACTTCGTACGGTGCAGCAATTGATATTTTGTGTTGCAACAACGATCAGAGTGTTGCAACAAGATCTAATATGGGACCTGTTTCTTGAGTCTGTTTGAGACAAGACAGGAATTGCCAATCAGTCAAAGATAGAATTCACTGCTAACGACCCATGGTAAAAGAAACTTGAATTTAGCCTTTTGCTAGTGCAACTCTCAGATACCTCAAGCAAAGAGAAGAAACAATCATCTCTCAGGCGAGTAATGGTCAATGATTGGATTATTTTCAATCTCAGACTGGGCACATGGGCTCGTGATTGAATTGCTGGAGTGCACGCATGGGCAGTGGCTTTATCCCAATCTTCACGTGCATTATTCGGTGGCAGGTGCTGTCACAACTGCCAGAAAGGAGGAGATTAAACAATTCATCGAAGACCAACTAGACATGGGGGAGAAATATTAGACGAACAAGACAATTCTTATTGGAAATCAATCTGCAAGATTTCGAGACCTCGGGGAGGGCCAACACTACTTGCTGCTTCAGATTGAGGTGACCAGGCAGGAACGTGTGCGCTGCGGGTAGTGGAAAAGGATCAACAAGTCGCAGAAGTGAACCAAAGGAGACAGAGGGCATAGTATTTTGTCTCGATTACAACACTTTCGTGGGCTTTTAATAGCCCATCCGTACACAGGGGTAGTACTCCTAGAAGGAGAGAGCCCTCTCTCTCCTGCGGTTCCGACTGCGACGCTGTTCAGGTTTCACACCTTTGGCGTATGAAGACTCCAATGATGGTTAAAAAGGTCTAGGTAAAGCACTCTGTTACCTACCTAATTATCTATGTTGTTGCTGCTGCTGCTGCTGCCTGCTCCTCCCACTTCACGATGGAAACGCAGGCCGAGCATCGAACGAACGGCGGTCTGTGGAGGGCAGGGGTGCGGGGGGTCAAACACGCAACATGGTGACTAGCTAAATACGGGAAAAAAGGACAAACAGCGGGCGGACCGACACGGGGAGAGGGGACGGGCGAACAACGGCCGAACGTCCGGCCAGAGTCTGGGAGAGAGGACAATCAAGCAAGATTAATTCCCTTTGATTACGAAACAAATATTTTCATTGTATTAAAAATAAATTAGAAATAATATGAAAGAGTAGCCACCGGAAACTGCTGTGTTACTTTTGTTGGCAGGTATGGCATGACGCCAGTTGTGGACGTGAAAAACGCCAGCGATGTATGTTATTTTCATACGTTTTGCTGGCGATGTATCGGTAGTTGATGTATGAATGCCTCACCAATTTTTGTTCACGCTTTAAGCTGGTAAAAGTTACTTACGTATCTGGTGTTTGTACGTAGATCGCTGGCGAAATACAGGTTTTAGATGGGTCAGAATAATACAAACCAATGTATTGACCTCAAATTCAAACCTGCTTAGTGCTGCTGCATCAACGATTTTTAATCAAAGTTGTATCAGCAATGATATAAACCTCATCTCATGTCTTGTCCCAGTCCCAGTCAGGTCAGAATGATACGAACCAACGGTTTGACCTCTATCAAAGTTTAGGTCAAAATATGTAAGCCCCATGTTTTGACCTAATTATGCGAAAACAATACCAATAAAGTCGCACCACGGTAACTTGTACCTCCATTAACTCAGACGGTATAGCAACTATTACATATAGTAATTGACGGTGCTCTATTTTAGTGGGGGGTATTTTTACGCAGGAATCAGTATATTTTACGGTACCTTACGCACAATATGTTAAAACCCTACGGCTACTTAGACACCCAAAAGGCGACACATTATATGTCAAAGTTACTGTGGTGGCACTGTAGGTACAACTTGAGTTCTACTCTCAATTCAGCCACTATGAGTAGTCTCTGCACAGTCAATTGTACTTAGTTGAGTATGTAATTACCTGAAGTACCGAAGTCGAGTAGGTATTTTTTACCTGTCGAACCCACTTACCCATCATACTAGGTCCTTACGATAGGTTCTCATCCCAGGTGAATTTTTTGGACCACCGACCTACGTAGAGTAGGAATTCGTAGCACGGTCTAAACTCAACGTCACAAAAACCTATTCACGGCAATTTTTTGGGTCGGCGGACGATAGTTACACTATAGGCCCTTTTTTACCAATTTATATCTATTTGTTGCTCCTATATTTAACAGGAATACTGACAAGTTGTTTTTGGCCTGCACTGAAACGCGAGGCCTACAGTGTTCGGATTGTCGCACGAATAAAAAAAATGATCGGGAACGCGCGCATGCCGGTCCAAATCGGAATGAATAAATTTTCACGTAGGATTTAGTACTATTATCGTAAAATGAACGAAATTAACTTGATGCCGACGCGCTGCGGCTTGCCGTGGTGCTTCGCGTAAACGGAAGCTTCTTGAGTCCCTTGTCAAAAGGCCCTTATCCAAACGACCCACACGTTTTGACGCGCCAGAAAGGGGTTTTATTACAAGCCTCCAAGAATGAGGATGGCTGCGTTGGTTACTACTTAACCCTTTCCTGCCCAGTAACTCCTTTGTTACTCCTTTGTTTTTTTCTGGCGGCTGGCGGTTTGCGCGTGTGACACACACAAAAACCGTC
>JALLPA010000493.1:0-14747 GCA_036939895.1 Thalassiosira exigua
TATGAATATCCACGAATCAGAAACGGATCGCGACTGAATCCTTGAATGACTGATTGTGACTGATTCCAAGCCCCGAGGTATGGAATACGTAGGAATTCATACAAGTATCGATTCTCAAGTGCGACTGAATTATTGATTCGTTCTGCTGTTTTGTACTTATTCCTATGTTGAGATTCTCCTCCGCACGATTTGTAGGAACTCATATGTTTTAACAACGGAACCCGTAGGTCGAGCAAATAACTCAGCAGACGAGCAAATAACGCCAGCGGAGAGCAAATAACCCCGCTTTCGCAAATAAACAATTGATTTGGAAACTGTAGTAGTCTCTATTTCAAGCTAAAGAAGTCCGCATTGATAGGATTGATGATGTGCAAGTATTTTTGATATACTCATACATTAATTAATAAATATCACATACAATAATTTATCTTATTTTTGAATACTAAATTGAGTATTGTAGCAACTGACCATTTCAGTGTCAGGAAGAAAAACTCACCTACTCGCCCCCCTCCCCCCTCAATCCAGGAACGGTTGCCAACTAGTTGTCAGTCGTCAAGCCAACATCCCCCCCTGTGCAAACTACAAAATGTTTAAACTACGTATGATTTTTTTACCATAGACACAACCTACAACCTCCAAAAGTAAAATATTCCTGAATGGCCGTTATAAGAGACACTCTCCGCTTTTTCTGCAAGTACAGAGAATAGACACTTCCTTGCTGCTGAAATTGTAGGCGAAAGAGAAAAAAAATCGCTTCACTAAGACCCATATTATCAAAGCCATATCTCTGCCTGAACTCAGTTGTTTTCGTTTTGTGTTCTGTGTCGGCTTTGGAAAACATTTGTTGGTGGTTTGTCTGGAGAGAGCGGTGGTGGACGGCGTGACTGCTGACGAGGCGACCGCCTTCAGCTTTTGGCTAGATGGAGTGAAGGAAGGATTATTTGCCAAAAATTGCTCTGAAATGACTAATTGTTTCTACTGTGTTGATTGGCAATATTGGTCGAGACCAGCAGCTCAAATGCCCATGGTATTTGGTTGTGACAAATTATATTCATTCCTTTCTTTTTAATGTGAAGGGGCTTGCAACATAATGCCATACCCCCCAAAAATCACCCCCCCAAATGACCAGACCAATCACTTTTAGGAGTTTTTTGTTGCTTGTCAATATCATAGATACACTACCCTAGAAATGATGCCTATCATTGTTACAGAAATCAGCAGTGTCCTAGGTATTGCTTGGTCGCTACAAGTTATATACCTACATCACTTCCCACCTATACTCACAATTTGAGGCAAAATCTCCCCTAAACAGCGCAATAATACATAGAGAGTAAAGAAAGTATTAGTACCAATTACTTCGCAATAAGAAAGATAGAATCATAAAAACCCACACAGAGAGAAAAAGGTTTTATTCCCAATTTAATCTTCTTTGCCTTTACACAATATATTATATCATATTGCAAACAGGTAGAATATGTGGAGAACCTTAGTATCAAGACAAGAGAGCAAATTTAGAGTATGCTAGGGAACAGAAGTCTTACTTCAATTGCCACCATTACCTCATCAATTTGATTGCATATAAAAACTGAAGTAAAGATGAATTTTGACAAGTGTGGTGACGTGAATCAATGACGTTCCGAACTAAGATATTGCTTACTTGTTGGTTCTCACTTTGTGTCACTTATGAGTTGAGCTCTCAAGTTTCAATGTGCACCATTGCGGTGACTAGAGAGAAGTGAGTTATTTTGCAATAAGCTTAGATAGCTTGGAAAATGTAACATGACTTTGAAATAAGGATAACTTTACAAGCCGTTTACTTGGGCTCGTGCGCCAGATTTATGATTGCTTGCTCAGCCAAGGCCACCACGCTCCACTCAGCCAAGGCCAAAATGCTCCTAATCACGATGTAGGTTGCAGATCTCCACGCTGAATCTAAGGAGGTGCAGTGCATCGAGGTTAGTTGAATACCTAAATAGTGCATGTTAAGTTTATTTGTGTCCATAGCCGTAGGGGCATCTACTTTGAAAGACACAGAGAAATAACGACAGTTTAGGAGGCTTGGAGACAAGCAGCATGGAAACTATCATCGTCTCCCTCCTCCTTTGTTGCCTTTCCATTTTCCTTTCGGACCCTTCTTCCCCTTCAGACTTTTCTGACCAGGACCGCCTTGGGCTGATGCCTTTTCTGAGCGCTTTTTCTGTTCCAGTTGTCTGCGGTCTTCTTTTTTCATGTTTTTCACCCGCATCTTTTCTTTCTGTTCACGTTCCTTCCGAATGACTGTTGCTGTTTTCTTCTCGTCGTCAATGTTCTTCATACTGGAGTTCTTGCCACTACTACTCTGTCCTTTCTTCGGACCAGATTCATCCTTGGTTTCTGATCCTTCCGCCACATCATCAAAGACGCCCACCCTTCCAACACTGCGATTGGTCTTCTTTTGCCATTTTTCGTACAGCCTGCAATAATAGGAAACGCAAACGTCCAATATGCATACGTTTTTTTCAATAACAAAGTGTCAATTGTAAATGTTCACTTACTCTCCCAGCTTCAACTTGTCACTTTTCACCAACTGGCCGCTCTCTAGTCTCATCTTCTTACTTTTGGAGTCTCCACTGAGCTCATCACCAACAGTTGTCTGGACGTATTTTCGCTTGCTCTTATCCCATCTCATCATGCGCTGGCGTTTTACCAAATCAACATTTTCATCTCCAACAATGTCGAGCATATTTTCTTCGATGCGGTAGGCAAGAGCTGCAGATCCTTTTGAATTGCTCGAAGCAGAAGGCTGCATTGCAGCTTCAATTTGGCGACTTCGCGCAGCCGCAGATGTATCGTGGGTGACGTCATTTTCAATAAAGTGGAGATCATCGCGAAAGTCTGCACCTCGTTTTGCTTTCGTCTTTCTAGACGCCGCATCACTGTTGTTGTCAAGTTTGTAATTAGGGTTCTTTTTCATCTTCTTGCGCTCTGCTTTGGAAAGGCGTCGTTTCCCTTCAACTTCAACATCAGAAGGCTTGGTTGATGGCATGGCACTGACTGCTTCTGCATTGACAATATCGTTTCCATTGTCTGATTGTTCCTCATCTTCCTGAGCTTCTAGATCTCCTCGTCTCTCTGCTTCATCCACTTCGCCGTTCAATGTTTGCGCTGACTTACTCCCCGCAATCACAAGAGCGTTGCCTTTGTCGCGAACAATTTTCATTTGCCTCCGCATGCGTTTCATTGCAACGAGTGCAGCTGCGCTTCCATTCGCACATTTGTCCACCTGACTAGAGTATATCAGATCTTTTTGACCTCCAGTTGCAAACGCTTCGAAGACAGTCTCTTTTGGTCGGAAATTGGCCATTGCACGCAGAAAATCCTGGCGCTTTTGGAGGTCCTCTATTTTCTTTTGAACCAGAGATGTTCCACCACTGCAGCTGTTAGAAGGCTCACCAAGAGTTGACTTGAGCTTTTCGATTTCAATGCGTCTCAACAATGGGTGGGAGGGTATGCCGCCCCGAGAGCTCAAGATGCGTTTCCCCGTGCCAACTTCCTTTTCACCCTCGAGAAGGGCCTTGGCCCGTCTCACTCCTGCTCTGCTCGCCTCAGGTCGCGATCGCCTGTACTGCTTCATGGCTTCAGGTGCAAAGCATTCTGAGCGATAACAGCACAGGACACACAACTTCGAATAAACAGCATTCATGCTCTTACCATTGCTACATACTTTGGTCAGATTCCTCAACACCTCTGCATCATGAGATCCTGCTAGTTCAGAATCTACCATCCTCCTCACATTTTCTACTTCTTCCACAAGTACAGACTCTGGGACAGACCCATAATGCACCATGTCAGGCGTCATTTCATTCATGGTGTAAGTAACTTCTTCGTTTCCTTTGGCATCAGTCGCTGAATCCTCGGCAGTGAAATTCTTTTCAGAGCCATCGACATCATTGTTCTCACTCGGTTTCACCTGACCGGTACTCATCCTTCGGCCCAGAAAGACATGCAAATCAACCATATAAGGAAGTTCCTCAGGATCCACAATCCCCCAACAATAGCCTATCCTTCCCGCTCGTGCTGCCCTACCAGAGCGGTGTACAAACAGCTTGGCCGACGGAGGGAATGCATAGTGTATGACATGATCAATCTAGAACATGTCGGTACCGTGACGAGAAGATTTTAGCTCAAGCAGATCTTTGCAGCTTCTGTTACAAGTGCGACCAGAACATGACTCACCAGAGGTATATCAATTCCACGGGCCGCAACATCCGTGACGACTAAAACTGGACATTGGCCGCTTTGGAAGGCATTGAGACTTTCTTGTCTTGCTGTATTGTCCATGTTTCCATATATCTGGGTCGCAGCCAGCCCTGACGTCGTCAGCAGCAACGTCAAATATTCACAGTGGTGCCTCGTTGCTGCGAAAATTAGGGTGAGTCCACGCTTTGAGTGCTTTCCAACGTGTTTCTGTTGCTTCTTCTTCTTTTTCTTTGAGTCATCCACTGGTTCATGCTCTTCGTCTGCATTGGCCCCCGTCGTATCTGTCCCCTTCATCAAGGGCAACACATCTCGCACTAGATGCAACAAAACTGCATCCTTTTCCGCGCTCCGACAGGCAAAAAAGCCTATCCTCAATTCCTCACTCACTTGCACTTCAGAATCTAAACGAACTACTGTCGGATCGTGCATCATCCCCGTCTTCGTAAACTCCACCAATGCCTTGGGCATGGTGGCAGAGAACAGCATTGTCTGTCGATTTTCAGGCATCGTATTGCAGATCTGTCGCAGTTGCAGCGCGAACCCCATCTCGAACAACCGGTCCGCTTCGTCGAAGACCACCACCTCGCACTGGCGCAGGTGAAAGTCTGGTATCTCGCTCAAATGATGCGCAAACCTCCCCGGAGTGGCCACTATGATGTCCGGCTGAGAGCTCAGCAACGTGAATTGCTTCTCCATCGATTCTCCCCCGTTGATCCCGACGAAGTTGAAGTTGTGATTCTGTATGCAGTAATGGCCCAGGGTGCGCAATACTTTCAGGGTCTGGAGTGAGAGCTCTCGCGTGGGCGAGAGTATGACGGAGAACGCCGATTTGGACTGCGCGCCGCCACTGCCGCCGGAGGAGGCGCCGCCATTTTCACCCCGTGCCGCCAGCAATCTCTCAAGGACCGGAGTCAAAAATGCAATTGTCTTCCCACCTACAGGCGAATAAAACATAGAATGAGACAACTTTCTGTTACATGATGTGTCCACATCAGGTGCTGTCACATGAGGTGTCCACATTAAGTGTTGCTCCGAGTACATGGTGAACTCACTTCCGGTACGAGCCATGACCACAGCATCGGATCCAGTGAGCAGTATGGGCAAAGACTTTCGCTGCACGGGCGTGGGAGTCCTGTAACCCAACTTTTTGATGCCGGAGAAGATCGGCGGGGAGAGGTTGAGCGATTGGAACCCTCCCCCAACGCCGCTGCCCTTCGGCTTGTTCTTGTTGCTGGGGTGCGCCATGGTTCGAGAGGCTTCAAAGACCTGTACGAAATGATGGGGAATGCGGAGCGGAGTTGGCGCAGGCGATGAACTTCGCTTGGCTGTCGCTACCTCCTGTCACGCTCTGTTTCCGATCCGTATCGCCCGTATTGTATCTCAAGAGCGCGTGCTGGCGTCGTTCTTCGACTCCATCGTGATCATTGATCATTCGAGACGGTCTGGGCTATGAATATCGTGGTCAGTCATATGGTCTACGATATCGTACCATGGTCCAGGTTCTGCCGGCGAAGCCGCCCGAGCCGAGGGAGATAAGAGGGAGATGCTGTAAAAGCTGATGGTGATGGTGATGGTCGGCGGCGGTGCCGTGCGGTGGCGGGCGCGGTGGCGGTGGCCAGAAGTTTTTTTTAGTGGCTACGTAGCGGTTCCCAGCGACCGCAGGCCAGACCGATGAGGAAAAAAAAGTCTGTAGTACCTTGGTTGGATAAATAGCCCTAGTACAAGCCAAAATGGATAAATTTGCGTTTTTGTATGCTCCGTTTACGTGGCACTGCCGACCCCTCAAGTGAGGCTGGGTGCCCAAAACTTCTTCCAATACACTTCCCGTTGATGGTATGACGCCATAGTTTGGCCGGATCCGCCGGGTTTTTGTCGTAGGGGAGGGAATCCACACCATGGTCTGGGATCTTTTTCGGCAGAATTGAGGCAAAAAAAATTATACCCATTTGGGTATCAATTTTAGAGCACGTAGAAAAAAACTATTTCTACGTAGGATCTAGTATTTATCCTCAATCTCGACGCTTGACGCGCTCAAACGACCACACGCCAGATCCACAAAAAATCTAGAGCACCTGCGAGTACGACGGCTCCGCAGCGCCCAGTATGCAAAATGGCGACCCCATTTTCCAGGGATCTTTTCCGCCCCAATCCACAAGAGAATTAGAGGATATATCGGGCGAATAGTCGCAAGTCTCCGCGGGCGAAAATAGGCTACATAGGAGTGGAATTTAGACGTGACGCCGCGGCCGGGCTGAATTTTTACCCATATGGGTATAAAAATTCCCTCTTTTTTCGCGGCCTTTAGATGTATAAAATTTATCTCCAAATGGGTATTAAAACCGTACTCCGGATAGGGAACTATTGATGGCAGTCCACTGCTTGCATGGTGAACGGGGGCGGCAGAAACCATGGCAGTAATGGTCATTGAGACCGGCTGAAACGATGCTGGTCCTCCAAAAAACAGCAACACTTGGGTTCAGATGCCTTATTAGGGCAAGCTATTCTGAAAAAAATATGGAAGCTCTATGCATTAGAGGTTAGATCCGTCCCCCCCATTCCTGATCACACCTAGTGATATGACACTCCACCATTACACGCTATCATTTGTCCGTGAGTAACTCTTCAATTTTTCCCCCGTTGGCAAAAAAAATCTAAGATCAATTCTTGTTATGTGGCAATTTAAAATCTTGAAAAATCCAAAATTTGACTAAGATATGAGCATTTGTTGTTTTGTAATTTTTCCCAAGCCTGACCATCAACTCTGACATGTTTCGTCGCTAACTAACTACTAATAATAGAGTCCACGAGACTAAATAATTCGTATATAGGTCATTACTAGACAATCTGACTGCCATCCACTCTTGCGCATTGTGAGTAGTCCGATGGATGTCCGATTCTATCTGATAGGTTGTTTTTGGACGTTTTTCATGTTTCGTGTGATTGAAAAGTTTCGTTAATTTGTGTGAAAGAATCATCAATTAATATTATTTTTACCAAAGGGGTACATGACATAATGGTGATGCTAAGTAAATGTACGGTAATTTGCCACATAGACAATTCAATGTGATGTATGATTTACCGAGGCAAGGTGCAAAATAACATGATTTTATTGTATTTTTGGTCTTCTCTTCAACATCCTGATGAATTTGGTGCGTATCAAACTTTGAATAATTCCTAAAGTTGGTCGAAAAATATTTCCTTGATGTTTGGGCCGACTATCTATGGGTAGCAAAAATTTTATCAGGTGACGAGACATTGTCAGATCTCTTCTAACCACCATTAGAGTAAGCCTCATGACAGCCTGCTAGATGGCTCTCCACATCTATTAAGTTGGTGCCTAAGAAAAATACCCCCAATTTGATTGGCTGGTTTCTGGTCCTAATTTCATTGTTATGAGCACAGTGACCTTTTGGCATATCTCAATTGCCTCTCCCAAGCAACTTGCATGGAGGTCTCTTTTGCCATTCCAAGCCCATATTTCTCAACATTAGGTAGTTCTTGGTGTGTGTACCAAGTTTTATGACGATTTGATGATATGGCCGATCTGTGGCCGAATCCGTGACGAGAGATGAGAGTTAGTTTCGTCAAAAATTGCAAAAGAAGCCTGACCTTAAGGAAGGGTCAACCTGAAAATGTCTAATGACTGAAGGTGGTGATTTTGCTTCGACTTTGTTTGACAGCCCTCTAGATAACCATTATCTGCAATGCAATTTAGTGAGGCTTACTTTCGACTACTACTGTACTTTAGTTCATTAATGTACGTTTGTTTATGGCGAAGGTCGAACCCAGCTCAGAACAAAAAGATCGTCCCCGCCGTCATGGGTCCACGCCCCGAAGCTCGTAGGACCTTCCAGAAAGACTTCCGCTTCTGTCTGAAGCCCGCTCGTCGTCCTCCTCTTCCTCCTCATCCTCGATGTCGGACTCAGCGATCGACGTCAGCGCTCTCATGGGTGAAAATGACACAGCACGGCGTCGGCTCCGGCTGCGACTCCTTTCGTGTCGCACGGGCTGTTGGCCCATGCCCCAATTGAATGTCATTCGGCTCTGTGTGGGGGGACAAGACCTCCCTCGATCAAGATCTTCATTGGCAGAAGAAGCATCTCCGGAGCTGCCCTTGCGGGACAGCTCCCCGGTCGGCTCGCGCTGTTTTGCACGTCCCTCCCTTTCTTCTGACGATGCAGCTTTTTCCTCGGGAGGCGGTTTTATTTTGGTGCCTTTCAATGGGCGCACATGTGTTCCCCAATACTTCTTTGCATAGGACTTTGACGAGTTGCGGTCATTCACAGTGAAACGGACTGCTGACTTTCCTTGCTCAGTCTCTTCAAGGGACTTGACAACAGCGTAAGTCCATTTGCCATCACTGCGGCGGATGAACCTGTTTGAACGTTTAATGTGAGATGGTCCAGAGTCATTGGGTCATATACAAAGCAAAAGATGTAGAGAACTCACGCCCCATCACCGAACTTGAGCTCTTGGATGATGGCGAGAGCCTCTTCTTTGTCAAGAACCATGTCACGGTGCTTCCCTGGGTCCCCAACCTTATAATCAGGCAAGGGCGGTGGCGATGGCTCCTTGGGGGGCGGCGGTGGGGGCGGTGGGGGCGGTGGGGGCACAGGTCTGCGATCCTGCGATCGGGACCTAGACCTTGATCGAGACCTGGACCTGGACCGATCTCGAGACTTCAATCTCATGTTGGCCATTGACGACGTCAAGTCCTCTTCGCCCTCATCGTCATCATCCCCATCGTCGTCAGGGTCTGAGTACAGCTCGCTCTCCCTTACGAAGTTTCCATCCTTCCAGTGCCCCTTCATTATTTCGCCATTGTCGTACACCATCGTCCCCCGCCCATGGGGTTCGTACTGCCCATTCACTGAGCCTGTGTACATCCCCGACTCACCAAACTGGCCTGTGAAGGGAAGGTTGGTTGTTTGGAACGTTTTGACATCCTCCTCCTTTATCTCAACGTTTGTCTCGTCAGGGGCTACTCCCTGTCCCCCTTCAAATGATTCCTTAGATCCACCAGAACCCAGGCTGATTTTGATTCCCTCGGAGCCTGCTGAATCATCGTTGTCTGGTTCCGCTTTCTTCGGAGGCTTCGCAGATGGCTTGGAGGCTTGCAAAGCACTCAGATCTATCTTTAGCCCGCCATAGTTGCCGAGAAGGGGAAGTGGCTTAGGAGCATCGGATGGCATTGGGGGAGGTTCCTCTAAATTGGCTGCCCCAGGATCATGACCTTCGTCTTGGTCTTTGTGCGCCTTTGCGCCGTCGCCATCCAGCGTATCAACGGTAGAAGGATTCTTCTCTTCATTGGAAGATTTGGACCGGACCTCTTTGGCATCAGAGGGCACGTCTTTGTCTTCCTTGTTGCTATCTTCAAAATAGCTCGAGGTCAAGCTACGGTCAAGCTGAGGCACAGAGCTTGAGAGATCACGGGATTGACCCGATGAATTGCTCGCACTGCTCTTAAGAGGGGGCGCAGATGCACTGTTCTTCTCTCCGCGAGAGTGCAGGCTTTCAGTCCCTGAGGCTGTGCGCACGAGCTTGGCGGGGGCGCTCATGGTAATGTCCTCCTGGATCGACTGGAGCAGGTCCTCCATCGACAGCAAACCCATCTGCTCGCTGCGCTCGCTGGCATGGAGCCTGCTGGTGCTGCCACCACCACTCTCTGCACTGTTGTTGGACGCTGAGGAAGGGATCCTTCGGGGGGTAGCGCCCTCCTCCGAATTAATTCCGTCAAGGGATCCCCGGTCGGGATAGTGCTGCAGCCGGTCTTCCCCAGGGTCCCATGATCGGGCCCCGCTGCCGCCCACTACGTGCTGCTCCGGGTTGGTTTCATCCAAACTTGCAGTTCCAGGGTCAGAGCGACGATCGCGTTCATCTTTATCGGCCTTAGGAAGAGGCATGCGATCCCACTGATAAGCGACATCTGCCTGTGAGTCCTCTGCCCGTGAGTCCTCAGAAGCTGAGCTTCCCTCCTTGTCAACAAGTGCTCCGTCGCCATCGCCAAGAGAACTACCTCTGGACTCAGTCCGGTCGGGCAACGGTACCCGGTCCCACTGATATGCCACGTCCGAGTCGTACCGGCCTGTCGTGGCAGGTAGCGAAGAGCTGCCGCTGGCACGGCGGGGGCGTCTGCGTGCGTCCTCCTCTACCCCAAGGCCTGCCAAAGTATTTCGTTGACTACCTCGAGACCCCTTCGAACCCACTGAGCCTCTCGATCCAACACTACCCCCTGCAATTGTACCACCATCCGATGCCTGAGATCGGTGCTCGTTCATGACATTATTCAGGGCCCTCTCCTGCAACGTTTGCAATAGGATGTGAAGCGTCAATAAATCTCGACAAAGAAAATCGCGTGTATCACCCTATCACACTCTACCCTTCGGCTCCAGCGTGAAGTCGAATTTTCTTTGGTTCGACAATGATTAAATGGCCTTGGGCAATATCAAACGCCACAGCCAAGCTCCAGATTTATGACGTTAGTCAAGACCCAATCAGAACAAGTGCGGCAAGCTCTAGACTTGCCAAAACATAAACAACCCAATTTTTACCGCTGCACTCACCGTCTCTTCCAGCCGCGCCTTTATCCTCGTGGCGTTTGGGCTGTATAGACCTTCAGCCCGTACCAGCTCCGCGGACAGCTTTCTCTCGTACTGCGCCCTCAGCTGCTCCAGCGCTGCCATCCTCTGGACCGGCGTGGTCCCAAACTTGCGATTCATCTTCGACGAAGGCTCGCCCTCTGCCCCCCTGACAGCGCTCCCACTTGCCTTCTGGGTGGTGAAGGACCCCGTGTTGCGCACATTCCCGTCCCCGTCGACGTACAGGGAACCACCTCCAGGGTCAAGAGCCGTCCCAGTGCCACGCTCGCGGTCTGGGTCCCGCCGGCGGGGAGGTCGGCGGGGCTCGCGGTCATGGCGAGGGTGTGGCCCCCGATCGCGGTCATGCCCATGATCGGCACCATCTCCGCGCGGCCTTCGGCGATGATCGGAGTGCAATATTTGCCCCGTCCCTGGAGGTGGCGACGCTGGGTCGGGACGGTGGTGCCGCTGGCGGTCTCGCCCGCCATGCTCCCGCTCCCATCTCCGCCGGCTCTCAGAGTCGTCCAATCCGCCATCCGGATCCCTCCTCCTTCTCCTGCCCGGGGCATCTAAACCTTTGCGGTATGGGTCATCATGATATTCCCTTTCCATCCCCCCCTCATCACTCTCCTCAGAGTAGTCATAGTGGTCATAATCTCCGTCTTGCTCCGCCGCACGGGAGTGCTGAGACCCATGCTGGGACATGACTGTTCCGGCGGCTTTCACGGATTTCGACAGCGTCTTACGACCCTTACGGAACATCCCTTTCACACCCTTTGTAGCCCCTTTGGCTGCAGTTTGGAACATCTTTTTACCCTGGAGTTGGGGTGTGGAGGCGAAGTCTACCCCTGGCCCAAGCTCGGCGTAAGGCCGATGGGCCTGCTGCGGGGGGTGATTGGAATACCGGCCGCCGCGAGAATGGAGAGAGGAGGAAGACTTTGGCTTGGCTCGTTTCCTCCGTTCATCAGACTGGCCTGGGTTTCCACCAGAAATGTACGCAGCGATGAGGTCACCATTTCCCCCCGCTGGCCCGCCCCAGTTCTTTCTTTGCCGTTGCTTACCCCCCTTGGGTTGCCCCCGGCCTCCCTCCCTAGCGCTACCCCCAACCTCCCTGCCAATTTCCCGGCTGCTCCCTCCAGCATTATCAACTCGGTTCCGTGACCGAGCTGGAGGGGGGCGGGGTGGCAGGTGGTCTTTCTCCTCCGACGAGGAGGATGAGGATTCTCCCGAGGATGTTTCTGACGAGGACGAATCACCCGAGGTGGACTCTTCATCGTCATCACTGCCACTGCCACTGCCGCTTCCACTGTCACTGCTTTCGTATTCTTCATCATACTCGTCCTCATATTCATTGTCCTGCGATCGCCGTCGCCTCGCGGGGGCAGCCGGAGGATCTGCCGGCCCACCCAGCACGGCCATCGACTCCCCAAGGTCTTCTCCTTCATCATCCGCGGCGCTCCCCGATCCTCCTCCAGTACCTCGAATATCCTCCCTCTCGCACTCGGGACATGCTGGGAGGACGTCCTTCCACCCCCCAATGACCCCCAGGAGCACCTTTTTTATGCAATGAGTAGCAACAGGTTAGAACCTGCATCAAGTGCAAACACACCTTGACAGAAACCAAAGCAATAGAGCTCCGATTGATCAATATATCAGCGTGACATGATACACAAGGGTCCACACCCAGCCACTGAAAAAGATTTTGCCTTGAATAGTAGACCCTAAAAGCTCGCCTCGTCAGCTCAATGCTATGTTCTCCTGCTCATAGGCACGGTTTCGTTTTAGGGGGTGAACCCAGGCGGGGGAGTCTCTTGTAACGCCCCAACATGATTTCAATCCTCTGCTGACCGAACTTGAGCCGCTGCAGTGCTTTTGACCAAACACAATCAGTATCCCCCCTTAACATACCCAAAGCTGACACCACACGAAAAAGCTATTTCTTTCTACAACTAAGATTCGGCCAAAGAACGCATCGGCACCTGCTCCAGTCTTGCGGTCGCCGGTCCAAGCCTATTGAAGACGGTAAGTCTTTCATGCAATAGCTGATGATAGTTCTTTCGCACGGCAACGGTCTCATGCGTTCATTCCCCGGTGCAATGCCAGCCCATTGTGCCGGTGGACATGCAAGTGCTCGGCACAACGGCGTCTCTTTCGTAACGGGATCTGCCGGGTATTCGGAAGTCCACACACACATGAAAGCTGCATGTGAATGCATGCATAGGAACTGGCCGGGCCAGTGGCTAGGGGAGGCGACACACGCCCGTCGACTTTGGCCATGCGCAGAGCATGGTGTCCGCCAACCGATCCCTCCGGATTCCAAGTTAACGCACGCAAATGCGCAGATGGAGCGAGAGGAGCATCGCGCTCCTACCTATAAGGAACGCACGCACGCACCTTCTTTCGCAAGACGATGTGGGGGTGAAACAGACACCGTCCCCGGTCGTCGCACGCGTGCAGCACCGCCCTCCGTTGGCCGGGGGGACCTCCGTCCGGACCGCCTCCTCCCCCCCCGGCTCGATCTCCCGCGCCGCCGCCGCCGCCCCCGCCCCGGTCGCGATCTCGCTCGTCGAGGCGGTGCGCGCTCCGCTCGCTCCCCCCCGCGCCCCGTTCGCCCCGATCCGCGCCCCCCGCCGAGCCGGACGAGTGCTGTCGCTCCCGCTCGTCCGCGCCGCGTAGGTGGTGGGAGGACGACGACGACGACGGCCGCTCTCCTCGCTCTCCCCGCTCCCGATGCTCCCCCGAGTGCTGCGAGTGGTACGACGACGATCCGGACGCGTGCCGGTGCGGCGCGGGCGGCGGGGGGGGGATGGACGGGAGCGGCGCGGGGTCGTCGGCGGGATCGTCCATGAAGGCGTCCGCGGGCGCGGAGGGCCAGTCGAGGGCGTCGTGCTGCGGACGCTGTCGCGACGGGTGGGGGGGGGCGGGAGGACGTCCCCCCGACCGCCGCCGGTCCCCTCGGGAGTGGTCCGGGGAGTGGAACGACGGAGGGCGACCGGAGCCGGGGCCGCTCTCGGCGGCGGCCCCGGCCCCCTTCAATTCCTGCACGAAATTTTCTCCCCCGATTTCGACGATCGGGGTGATCCTCCCCGTGGCGTCGGACGCGTCCAGCTCTCCTCCTCCTCCTCCCCCTCCCCTCTGCCTCCGCCTCCTCGACCCCCCCGTGGAGCTCGAGCTCTGGGTGGTCTCCGTGACGATCGTCGCGTTGCCCCCCACCGTTCGATCGTCCTCGTGCTGCGGAGGACGGCGGGGCGGACCGCCGCCGGCGGCGGACGGGGAGTGGAACGACGACGACGAAGCCTCGCGGTGGACGTTCCCCGCCTTTTTGGTCGCGACGGACGCCCCGACGGAGGAGTGGAACGACGAGTCGTAGTTGCTCGAGTCGCGAGGGCTCCCTCCGTGGCCGTGGTGCTTGCCCCCCCGATTCTCGAACTTGTGCCGCTTCTTCGTCCCGCCTCCCCCGCGCGGCATGTCGCCGGATCCCCGTCGACCCGACGACGTCTGGGGAGATCGGTGCGAGTGATGGGGGCGGGGCGGGGGATGGTCGTCCGCGACGAGGTCGGGGTTGCTCCGGGGCCGGGGGCGGCGCCCGCTCCCGCCTATGTGCACGTCCTCCTCCTCGCGGTACATGTTCTCGGCCGCGGGGAGCCGAGAGCCGAAGACGGCGAACCGACGAGCCCGCTCCTGCCTCGCCTTGTCCGACGTCGTCGGTCTCGCTCGCCCCCGCCCGCGCCTTCCCGCCCTTCTTCCTTCGCTAGAGGGCGCTCCTCCCTTCAACGGGCGAGGGGGCTGAGGGTATCTAGGGGGGCGGAAGGCGGGAGGGGGGGGGCGGCGGTAGTGAAACGGGTTTAGGGGGCGCGTGGGCGCGCCCACCTTAAGCAAAGTATTAGTCAGGGGGTCAGAAAGCTCCAGGTGGAGGCTAATGGACGAAAG
>JALLPA010000494.1:0-16773 GCA_036939895.1 Thalassiosira exigua
TCCAGCATCCAGCATCCAGCATCCAGCATCCAGCATCCAGCATCCAGCATCCAGCATCCAGCATCCAGCATCCAGCATCCAGCATCCAGCCCTTACAATAACGATAGGCGAGGAGGAACCATAACAATGACTATGCTTTGACCGCCGCTGTGATTGACTGGAACCGACTCAAGCTCGAGGAGCCGTCCGTCGATTGAAGGATTAAGGTGACGATGGGGAACGAGTTGTGGTTGTCCACTTCCCATCAGAGCTCTTTGCCCAGGTCAGGTTGTTTGTTGCCAGGCACACGAGGAGCGAGGTTAGCCTCATGTTACTGCAACCGCCAACATGGAACCATTAGCTTCATCGTCGCTGCAATCTCTGCGGCTCTGGTGATGTGCTCACATAATCTTATCATAGGTGACAAAGTCATCATACACAGAGACAATCCTGACGCAAACATGTTCCACGAAGATCGCCGGTTGCTCATATACCGTCCATCGAACGCCATGCTGTTCTCATCGACGTTTGTGGCGTGCCATCGCGACCGTTCATGCCGCTTCATGTATCATCACGTGCAAAAAACTGGGGGCTCACTTGCTGCATCTCGAATGCACCCCGTCTTAGAAGAGAATATCAACGGAACAAACACTGGTCAGCCATATGAGAGCAAAGAGTGGTGCTGCGACGAGATTATGATGGAAAGGTTCAGGAACAGGACCGATCATTATTGCGATTTGAAGTTTGGGATGTACGAAACATCAGGCCCAATGTTTCACAAAGTAGTCAAGACCTGCCGTCGCAGTTATTCTAAAAGAGCGCGGAAGAAGGAAGTTGCGTTCATCACGGTGAGGGAGCCCATACAAAGGACATTGTCGCATCTGCACCAGAAATGCAATCGGGGATACAATGTCGATTTAAACGACGACGAAAGGAAGATGTGTAAAAATTGCACCTACGCATACAATCCGGAACTCTTCTTGAGGTTTGTTGAGGACACAAATGCGATGTACTTGGGAATAGCAAATGCGATCAGGGATATATCACATCTTTTCAGAGGAACTTCGTCGCATCTTCTTGTCCTTGATAGCGCATACCTCAATTCCTTCTTCAGTGACATTGGGCAAATTATATCTGGTCGGGACATTCCCAAAGGAAGGATCAACAAAGAGAGGACGGAAATTTGTAACTTTGGTATGACATCTGAAATGATGAGGGCCCTCCAATCTGCAATTGAATTGTATAGAAATCTTACTGTGGGGGAAACCAACTTTCGATAAAATTCTTCAGTTGTGTGTTTCCTGCTCTACCATACGGCTGTAAGAACACTCATGGTAGCTCTTGGCTGAAATTGACACAACTCATGGGGTCACCACGCTTTGCTTGCACTCGAGCAGTTATCTCATCATGACATGATGAGGAGCATGGCAGTCAATGTTTGACATTGGTCTCGGGTAGGGTACAATATTGGTTTTCCCACCAAGCATCTAGAGAGGTACCTTTGAACCAGGCGGTATGGCGCTGCGCCGTACTGTCGAACAAAAGAAGGCTGAGCGCCAGACCCAGAGAGAGAGAGATACCTACAAGCATCAAGACGAGAACGCCGAAAGCTGAAAGAGTAATTTCGCTATTTCTCGGCCTCTAGCGCGTGAGTCCCGTGGTACTAACGAACAAATATGCTCGAATGACACCACTTTTTCGCTGTGTTCTTTTTGGCGATATCTAGGAGCACGAGGGGGAGTAGCTCTGTTTCACCGAAGGATCGATCGAGGATGATCAAAGCGAATGAGTCTGGGAAGAAAACATGAGAAGTCTCCTCTGATGATGTCCGAGGTGTCACCAACTGTCATAGCCTGCTTCGCAAAACTTACGAAAGGCAATGCGAGTGCCCATAAAATCAAGCATTACAAAATTATCATGACCACTTTAACAACGATTTCTTCACAACGACTTCGACAAAGGAGGAGAGGACGCAATGATTGCCAAGTTCTTGCAACAGGAGAGACTTCGCCGTTGCTGGAGCGGTTCGAGGATATACATCTCAGAATGAAGTTGAAGTATGCCAATGTCCATTCGAAAATGCCCCCTGGGGAGTTAACAAAGACTTCAAATCAGTGGACATATTCGAAATCGCAGTCATGGTTCTGATCGTCATACCACAACTTCTGCTCGTGTACCCGGTACTCTTCCTGCTGCTTCTTCCCCCAGTCGCTTGCAACCTCATGTACATATCTGCGATGGTGCCAAGTAAAAGTGATTCCATACCGAGGACAAATCTCTGGAAGATTCATTGCATTACTCAGGCAATATTATGCATTCCAGCAGCAATAATGGCATTGCTAAGGTAAGTAAGATGTACTATGTCTCCTTCAGATTTGCAAGTGCAGGAGAACCTATCAATGGAAAATCATTTCTTTTGCATCTTATTCAGTTTGTTAGTATCGAGACTTGCGATGGCATTGTTTGGAACAATATATATGGCTTCTGAGGGCGACTGGCAGATCTATACTCAAAATCTGCGTGTGATCGAGCCCTACTGCAACGGTCCACCTCTCTACCGCTACTTTTCTGAATGCGTAGCTGCCGTTGCAGGGATGGTCTATCGACGGGGTTTGTTCGAATTCACGAGTTCCTTTGCTCTTATGTTTGTTGTCAATCCATGGGTTAAGTATTGGATCACAGGAAATATATATACTGGAGAGCTCAGAGAACGCTTCATCACCCAAGTAGGAAACGAAATGAAAGACACGACGACGGCCCAAGTGGCTTCAAGTTTCATGCGGTATATCTCTAGAGCAAAAAACAGCGATGAAAATCGGCAGTACATCTCCAACCCTCTGTTATTTTGCCCGCATTTTCCTTTCCCTGCGCGAGCTAAGGGAAGGAAGTGGGCTGTCGGCCTTGAGCACTCAAGAATAGCTTGTTTTGTTCACACGAGACACTTTCAGTCGAAAAGTGACGAAACCAATGGCCATGCTACAAAGGATCCTCCGTGTCTCTCTCGGTCTGCAGATATCCCTGTCTACCGTGTCATTCTGTGGAGAAATAACCCGTATCACATTTACACTGGTGTTGTTGAGGCGTGCGTGTCAAAGAGAAAGCATGCTCTTGAACACCCCATGTGGCTCATTAGCAATCACAACAAACTTGCGGCTGACCCACAAGTATTGCTAAGTACCGGGTGGATTGATATATTCTTTGACAACTTCATACCTCACCTCGAATTCTTCATCCGCATGGATGAGGTCGGGTGCTGCTGATGCTATGGCTGCACTTCAGAAGTAGATAAAAACAAGTAGGTATTTAGGCACAGTCCCTGCAAGTGCTATCCCTTTGATTCAAACAAAAAATCAGCATAATTTTGAGCGCTCCCCATCGCTCTCGGCGTGCCACTATCTAGTGTGACGCGCTGCAGTTGATGAAGGATTACCTTCATGGGCGTTGAAACGACCCATCTCATTTACTAGCTTCATTTTATCTTTTGTTTTGATTCTCGTCCTCGGTGTCCCTCACATAAACTGAATAAACAACGTCGCCATTCTCAAGATAGTTTCGCTCTATCCACCTTTCACCGTCAAACCACACAGTATCAATGTAAGTGGCTCTCCCCTTTAGAAGTCCAAAGAAACCGACGGGAAGATTTGACACTCCGAAGATGTTTGTTTTGATATCTTCGTACTGGAAAGAAAAGAGGCCTGGGTTGACAGGACCAATCTAAAACAAACAATGGATGATCAACAAATGCACCACGTCTTTGGGAAAATAGAGAGGAGCCATGCACTCACGTCTACCGAGCAAGTGCTCTTGGCCACCAATTCGTTCAATCCCATGACTTGCTTGCTGAATTTGAGCACGTAATCCAAACTGCCCTCGGATCCCATGAACTCCCTGATGCGCAGTATCACCGTGGATCCGTAGGGAAGCTCTCCCCCGCCCCCGCTCTCTCCGCCTCCGCCGCCGTCGGTGGAAAACACCATGCGCCAGCTCTTCCCCTCGACGCCGGCCACGAACTGCGCCGTCCCCATGGCGTTCCCGCCCTTCTTTCCCGAGAAATCGATCGGGGAGTCCGTCTTCTCCACGACCGCCTTGACGTACTCCGCCAGCTCGTCGCGCTTTTCGTCGGACACCGTCTGGTACAGTATGTTTTTATCGAGCATGGTCTGCAATTGCGCGCGGAGCTCTTGAAGTTCGAACAGTTCGTACTGAGACGATGGCGACGACGGAGACGACGAACTGCGCTTCTTCTTGATTTTGGGGCCCTTGTCTCCGAAGCCCGATCCGGGCGAAGAATGCAATCGCGTCCGCAGCGCTCTCTCGCGACTTCCGGTAGACGCTCGTCGGCAGAGCGATTGCGAGGAGAAATCTGGTCGCCGAGTCCTGCTAGCCATCGACGGCGAGGGAGACGGGGAGCCACCGGTGCCGGTGCGCGACACGCCGACGACGAACGCCGACGCCCCGTCGGCGCGAGTCACCGCCGCAAGCAACAGCGCCGATGCGACGTAGGAAATGGCCAGCGATATCATTGCGATCGGCCGACGACGACGGCGAAGGTGAAGAGGAAAGAGTGCACGGATGGGAGATGAGATGGGAGCAGCGCAGATGTTGGGAGCTGATGGGATGGGAATGGGAGATGGGAGAGAATGGGAGCACGCGACGGCAAGGGGGGCTAAGTGTGATTTTATCACTGATAGAAAATGGGATGTAGTACGATAGTTTGTTCAATCGTAAATAAGACCTTACTAATACGTCATTTATAATACTAAATATAACAAAGTTTTGAGTTATATATATTGTGTGTAATTATGTTTACTTTAGTTTAGTAAAATAATCAAATCTCACATATTTTCCCTTTGAGTTAGATATCTTCTGCATGGTATGGATAATAACAAATGGCGTGCCCCCCCATGGTGAAGCACCTCGCATGAAAGTTTATTTCATGATAAAACCTCGCATATTTTTTGTTGAAATCAAAAGTAATGTGTTGTTCACGAGCTATGAAATTTTCTAAAAGATTCTCCTTCCGACCGCGATCTCCCTCCCCCCCCCCAAAGCATCCCGCCCCATCCCATCCAGGGCTATCCAGGGCCAGCCGAGCCCCGCTACGGCTCCCCTTTGAACAAAAGGTATGGTAGTTTCACTAGCCCGGGCTTGCGGCGCTCCGTTGGTGTTGGACGCCTAGCGCGCACCCGCCTTGCGCTCCTTCGCTATCGCCCAACCCCCTCTGACGCGCTGCCGTGTCATTGGTCACTTCTCGTTGCCGCCACCCCTATCATACTCCTAATCATTTTCGATTCCGCCGGCAGCATCGAGAGTGCTATCTCGTGCCAACGGGCGTCATTGGCAGGAAGCGAAGTGAATTTGACCACCATGGCTTCGTCACAAACAGGCAAAAGTGCATTGGGTCTCAAGAACGAGGGGAATTCCCACTTCGTGAAGCGTCGCTTCAAGGAGGCATTGGCGTGCTATTCGGCGGGTCTAAAGGTTGCGGCGAACGATGACAGTTGCGAAGCTGACGTCGCAGACATCGAGGCCACGCTGTATTCAAATCGTTCGGGTTGTTATTATGAAATGGGTGATTATGGTGAGCAACCTGTATGTGTTGCGTCAGTGCATATTGCTGCATCAATGCAAGCCTCAATATTTTGCAGAAAACGCCGCTGCGGACGCACGGAAGTGCTGCCAGCTTCTTATGGAGTCAATGGGTCGAAGAATCAAAGTAGCCCACGACCATGGCATACCAACACCCACGGATGAAATCAAACTGCCACCTCTTGTGTGGAAAAATTGGTGGAGATTAGCAAGGGCGCTGCATTTTAGCAATGCTGAAGATTCCGAGGTTCACTACGCCCTACATGTACTTGAGAAGCAAGACGAGGATGAGTGTTTCAAGTTGAAGGCATCAAAGATGAGGGAACACCTCAACTACTACCGAAACACAACACATCCAAAGAACGAGAACTTCCAACCTACATTGCTGCGAGCTTCATTTCAAAATCCATACATTGAGTATTATAACTTTGGTGTGTTTCTTCAACGAAAATTGTTGGTGCCCTTGTTAGATTTACCTTCTTTGAGATTTCTCACACGTACGTATCTTCTTCTTTTGCCAGGACATGATGTATCTGAGTCATTATTGCAACCTGCTGAAGACAGTGGTGCACAATCCATTCATCTAGATAATTTGGATGACGATGAGATTTCATCGTTGTCCTTTCTCTTTGGGGGAGTGGGAGATGCAAGGCATGCCATGGCAACTCTCTTGGATGCACATCATCAGTACAAGGCCCTTCCCGAAGCAAAGCAAGAGAGGTTTAGACTTCACATGACTCTGAATGATATAAGGTAAGAGTATTGATAAATCCCTTGTTTGAGGTTGCTTGCCCAATACCGAACTTCGATAATGTTCACGTTGCTCGGGCGTCTTGTTTTTGGATCCAAAAGTGCACAGCTGCTTGCAAAGGATGCACTTGTCTTGGTATTAGCATATGAAATAGGGCAATCAGCGGCAAACGTCAAGGAAGCACTGAAGACATCCCGTCCCTTTGCTATTGGAATGATCATATACTATGTTACTTTGGGATATGTCATGCCTCCTTTTGTACACGAAAAGATGGTCGAATACATAAAATTATGGTTCACCGAGAATACGAAAGAAAACTTCTTGTGCACATTTCCTTGGTTGACGATTTCAGAGGACTCCTGGGAAGGTATTCTTGAGAAAATGAATGCGTGGTTGGAACCCGAGAAACATTACTCCCCACACATTCATTCTGTCGAGGAAATTCTGGCGGTATACAAACCATCTAGTGACAATGCTGGGAATGAGGCCATGTCAGGCTTGTCAATGATGGGTGCCAGCAATTCCATGATGTCAGGTAAGTCATGAATGTTGTTTCATTCCCTTGTAATCCCTGTGTGTTCATGGAGTCATGCCAGCTCCACTCCCCCTCACTTCCCCATTTAATGGAATAATTTACCACGGCTGTCTCAGATATGAAAGCGAAAATGGACAATGCAAGAGATCAAAGACGTGCCGTAATAAAAGAGCAGATTCGCACCATGGAGTTATCAGAGGGCATGGTCAAGGGCGCCAAGGACAAGATTGGCGAAGATGCCACTGAAGAACAGATTAGAGATTTCTTGACAGACCTCATGCAGGATGCTCCGGACAACCCATTGGAAGGCATGTACGTCACAAACATGGATAAGTTGTTCCTGGAAGAAACCAAGTGTCTATACCCACAGCCCGGTCCCGTCGATGAAATCAATGAAGAACTGTCATCCTTCATCCTCGAGGAGAATTCAAATAAGAAGGACACGTCAAAAGCTATTCGTAAATACGAACCACACATTTGGAAGAATTGGGTGACCAACCCTGTGCAAATTGATCCCTTGTACCACTCTTATGTTGATGGAGATAAAGCACCAGACGCAATGAATCCAGTGAAAGAGTTTCCCCAGGGATACTACACTGAACAAGTGATTTCGTTCATGTCTGAGCCCCCACCCACGATCTTGGATGCTAAGACCGAGGAAGAAAAAACACGGGTCTATTACAGCAATGCACTTGCATTCAATCTGATTCGCTATTACTGGCATGTTGGGAAGGCCCTTGATGCTCTCGCCGGAAAAGTAGTTCTCGAAGTCGATTTAGGAAGCATTTTATCTCTTGGAGCTAGCTCGAGCTATCGTGAGAGCAATTGCCTTCCAAACAAGTTTCAACGCATAACATTGTCCAACATACCGGACTACTCCGGGATGCTCAGTGTCTTCATCACTCTTGCCCCAATGTTGGCGTCAAAATCGAAATCCATCACACCTTGTTTTCAATCAAACACTCTGTTGAACACTGGGATTTGGAAGTCTTATGACGACTATGTCTTCAGCACCGTCTCTCTAAGTTACAAAGAAGCAGAGGCTATGTTTCGTCTCCGGGTCACTGACGATGAGCCTAGCACTTGGGGTCCTTTTACTATATGGGAGCAAATGGACACACTGCGTGACGAAGGTTTACCCTTGCCACACCAAGAGCTTCGAACATGGATCCATCGGCTGTATCTTCTGATCATACTACCAGCTGATCGGGACGTCAACTCCATGATTCGGGAGGAAAAGCCATCAAATGTCAATCTCTTCTTGCAAACCCTCTCACATTGTGTCAAGCATCTCGACATCCCAGCTCACTTCATTGCTTCGATCCTCGAGGATCTACTCAAGAACAAAACACTTGCGGCAAAGGCCTACCTATCGAATGAGTCGCCTGCTTCAGCTCTTTGCCGCATAAGCCCATCAAAGAAAAGCTACAATATCTCAGCTTTTCATACTGAACTGGCAAACCAAACTGCTTTCTTCTTGCAAAACAACCTTCTTGGTTTCAGGATTCTTGATACAAATGTTCTCCCTGGTGGAAAAGCATCGCAGTATGAATTGAAGCTTTGCGGCATAAGCCCTAAGTATCATCAAAGTTGGGCATACACCTATGGAAGTGTTTCATCGGCTATGTCAATGGGATTCATTCTCCAGAAGGAGAAAGAGTCAGAATATAGTATCTCCACAGGAGCAAGCAACAGCAATGGCAATCCCATGCTCATGATGATGTCCATGATGGGTGGAGGTGGTGGCATGTCTGGAAAGGGAAAGTCATCTAAGCTTAGGCAGGCTTTGCTTTCGTCTGGTGATAAAGCTGGCCATGTTTTTTCATGCATGCAGTGGAATTTAGAGACTCAGACTGTTACATTCTGGATGTGCGAGGATGCATTTGAACAATTCCAGCACCACTACTTGAAGCTCATCAGGACTGATGGTTGGTTCATTCTACCCCACAACACAGTAATGCTTGGAGATGCCAAACGAATTATTGCTTAGTCATACGCATCATTTCATTTTACTGGGATCAATATTTGCAATCTATGATTTGCACATTTCATTCTCGGGATATCAAGTCTTCTATTTTTATTGATAATAGCGATGCATTTTATTTTCAATATGATAAGTGTTCTCCTGCAGTCTTCAGCTAAAGTCTTACCGTAATACCAAATAGCTCTGCTGGCGGATGGGAAGCAACCTTGGGTTTGGGATGGCGATCACAAACTGCACCTCCAGGAGCGATGGCCCCGACCGGTAACTGACAATACTTTGATCAATATCAGTAGTGCAATGGCTTACAAGTCTCGGCATAGAGAGGTTGAACTAGTGCCTATTGGGTGAAGACTAAGACCTAATCCTCCACGAACCATACCACTATCCTTTCTCTAGATAAAGCCACATCATTCTAAAGTAAACCGACCGACTGGTATCAATCAGGGAAGCATGCATGCATCCATCAGCTGCTGGCCGGACCCCCCCGAGAGGAGCTTCAAGTACTGCACCTCCTCCGGGTTGAGCGCCGTATCCCCCCGGTCATGCCGCAACCTCCCTACCCCAACAATCTCGTAGTTGTACAGCTGATGCTGCACCTCTACGCCACTGAACCGGTGCACGTCCACGACATGTACCGGATGTTTCGCGGCCCCCGACAGGGCGTGCGCCGCGTCTGTCAGCGAATGTGTGAACGACCGCTTGACTGCGCGTGACTCGGACGTGGCCACGACCATGGAGCCCCACTTCATCATCGCCTTTGCGGACGGGACGGCAAGTTCGTCTGTCATCTTCGTCCCCGCCTCGGAGGGGTAAAGCCCCATGGCGTCTAGGAAGGGCTTGAAGAGGGTGATCCGATTGAGGGGTATTGCCTTAAAGACGTCAAAGTCGTAGTCCATATGAAAATATTGGCCGTGGTCGTAGTACGTGTTGAACTCGTCCATGACCACGGTAAAGGGTCGTTCCTGCTGGTTCATCAGGCGGTGGATAACCGTGCCGTAACACCCCGATGAGAGCTGGGCGCTGCCGGTCCCGACGTGCAAAATTTTGTCGAGGGACAACTCCGTCATGGACGCGACGTCCTCCTCAGAAACCGACTCGTCCTCCTTGTACGCCCTCCGGAACACCCTCCCGATCTGATCGTCGGTGAGAAACCCCTTCATGTCTTCCTTCGACACCGGGGCCATGGCGCGCACGTCATCGCCGTGGCTGGTGAGGATTTGGTCGCATATTTCCTGCGCGATCATGGGGAGGTTGTAAAGCCCCTTGCGGTGGTTGCACGGCTCGTTGTAGAATCCGTGCTTGCGCAGCCGGTCACCGTCCGGGAGGTAGAGGACGACATGACCCGAGACCCGGGCTGAGGCGACGATGCCCGCGAGGGCAGCGGTCTGTGACAGGACAACGACGAGACGGGTCAGCCGGCGAAATGGTCCAGGGCAGCTTGCGGTGGTTCCACTCTCCTTTTCAGATATAATATCGGACACATTCACATAATACGCGAGTCCTCTCAAGCACGGCGGCCATTTGTGCCTTTCACATTCTGTCGTCCCCACTCCTCTCTGGACTGGCAACTGGTCAATCTCGGCGATTCTTACGTCAAAGTCCAGCTTCACGACAAAAAATCAATGCAGCAATTGCATGGTTCTTCCAACTTTCCAACCCCCCACCCATAGAAACCAGTCTGCTTGACATTTTATTCCACAACGAACAAGACCCACGGCCCTCCCACGGCCTCCCATTTCTCACAACTTTTTTCAAACCTACGGCGACGGAGGCTCACGATCACTCGCGACATTCCACCCCTCACCGCACAGCTCGACGTCAAAAAGAAACGGTCGACGCACCTTCCCCACGCCCCGCTTCCCCGCCACGAACACCCTCGCCGCGCCCTTCCGCAACTCGACGTCGCGGGTGGCGTCGGCGACCTTCTCCGCGATCTCCCGCGTGCAGCTTCGCATCATGATCCTCCGCGTCTCCTTGTTCGCCGCCAGCTCCCACTCCTCGACCATCCGGCCGTTCCCGTCCCCCTTGTGGTGCACGTCGAGGGGGTAGACGAGGTTGGGTACCCCGGCCTTGTTGCTCTCGGAGAAGAATTTCGGGAGGGCGCGCGCGGGAGGCGGATCGTCCGCGCCGCCGCCGTCTCCGTCGTCGGATTTGGAAGATGTCTGCCGCTGTCGGCGAGCGGCGGCGAGGACGTCCATGAAGATCGGGACCGGCTCCTCCTGCTCAACTCCCGTGACAATTTCTTCCATATCGAGCTTCCCTGCCTGCACGTTCTCCACCTTGGGAGGGTCCTCGCTGGCGGTCAAGGCCCCACTATCGGCGTCAGATCCTCCCCCCTCCCCGCCCGCCGCGGCCTTGTCTTCCTCGTTGGCCGCCTTGACCTTCTTCGCCGCCTTTTCGGCTCTCTTCGCCGCCTTCTTCTCCGCCCTATTCATCCTATTCTGGACCATCTGCAACACGTCTTCCAACCCCTTCTCGCACATGTCCCCGAACGCGGGCAACTGGCCCAGCACCGGCTCCCTCGCCTTCACCCTCGCCTCGATCGACTCGTACAGGCCGTCCACCATCCGCTGCTTCTCCTCCCACGACGTCGCCTCCAACGCCTCCTTCAAGTCGCCGTGGATTTCCGCCTGGATGGCCGCGCGCAGCTGCGCCTTGAGCTTGCGCTTGCGATGGACCGCCCACTCCCGGGGCTTGCCGTACCCCGGGTGCGACGGCAGCGAGGGGGGGAGCGCCAGGCGGGACAGCTCCCCCAGCGTCGGGACTCCCCCCTCGAACGCTCGGACGCTCTCCGCGCTCACCCTCGTCGCCGACTCCGGCCTCCACTCCTCGATCTCGTCGTAGGTCTGGTGGGTCAGCCACTCGTCGTCGGTGATGATCCACTCGTCGGTCCACAGCCGTCCCCGGCGGCTCGACAGCTCGTCCTTGATCCGGGCCTGGCGCGCGTGGAACGCCGCCGCGACGGGATCCTCGTCCTCGTCCCCCTTCTTCTCGTCGTCGGGGGAGGAGAGGTCGCTCAGGTCCCCGAAGATCTCGGAGAAGTCGCTCTTGTCGTCCTCCTTGTCGCCTTTTCCGTCGTAATCGTCGTCGTCGTCGTCCCAGAACCGCTCGGCCTTCCTCAGCTTCGCCGCCTCGTCGTCCTCCTCGTCGTCGTCGCTCCCGCCTTTGCCCCCGGATCCTCCCGCGTATCCCCCCCCCCGGTAGCCGTCTCCGCCCTTGAAGCCTTCCCCCACTCCCCCCCCGCGGGGCAGGCCGTCCTCGTCGTACCCGTCGTCCTCGACGGAGATCGTCGGCTCCGGTCGGTTCGTGGGGTCGGGATGGCGGGAGATGCCGAGATGGCGGCGGGGGACGCGGACCGCGGCGCCGATGGCGGGGGGACCGCATCGGCGGCGGGGGTGGGGTTGGTGTCGGTGGCGACGGCGACCGCCGCCGTCGCCGTCGTCGTCGAGGTCCCACGCCGGAGCGGCGGAGGGGAGGGACGACAGCGACCGCGGGCGGACGCCGCCGCCGCCGCCCCCGACGCCGCGCCGGGAGGCCTCCCGGAGGCAGCTGCGGAGCATCATGGTCGAGAGCTCCTACTGAGTGAGGCTGAGGTGCAGAGGGCAGAGGTGCAGAGGGCAGAGGTGCAGAGGGCAGAGGGCAGAGGTGCACCGACATCGACCGTGCGCCACACGGTGGTTCGGCTTGGTGTTGTTTTGATTTTCAAAATAGCTCGTATTTTCAACTAATAAATTTTGTACTTCAAAGGGAAAATTATTCACGCGAGCTTTTTCGTTTTATCAAATACATAACTTTCGCGAAGGGGGGAGGGGACCATCAACAACTTACTTGAAAGTCAATGACAACGGCGACCGGCGACGCGAAGCGACGCCCCGCGTCCTCTGCGCCGCCATTACCCCCCGAGCAGACCGCCTCGACCGAATAACGAACCGGCGGCGCGCTGCGCCCCGTGCCTTCCCGTGCCCTACGATATGCTCATGGGCCATGGGCCGTCGGTTGGACCTCCTTCCTCCTCGCGTCGACGCCAGAGGACTGGCGGGGCGGCGTAGGCCGGGTCGCGAAGGATGACGCGCGCCCCCCTCGGACGCGTTTGGGGCGCGTGGGTGGCTTGGCACACTTGTTTCGCGGCCGCGGCAGCTTTTGTCCAGCGGCCTCATCGTCGGCATCGCCGCGCAACGACATCGAAAACGTCGAGATTCGGCTCCAACCTTCCCCTCGGCCAAGGCCAAAACGATGATTGCGTCCACGGCCTATCCGACCTACGCCAGACTTCCTACGGCGCGCTTCTGAACCAAATATCGCCGGATGTGAAGGTGGTCCTGATCGGAGAGGGGACCCACGGCACCGAGGAGTTCTTTTGCATCCGCTCGGAGGTGACGCGGTGCTTGCTGCAACACCAAGGATTCGACGCCGTATTGTGCGAAGGAGACGTCCAGCCCTTCTTCGAATTGAACCGATTCGTGACGGAATCCCGAGCTTCGGATGGGACCCGGACGAGCAACGGCGACGACGATGCGAGCTCGGATGATGACGTTCGCTCGATGCTATCGAAGTTGTTTTCCGACACTTTCCCCGACTGGATGTGGTCGAACGTGCCCATGGCCGACTTTGTATCATGGCTGAGAATGTTCAATCGATCCAGAGAATCGCATATTCAGATGATTGGCATGGATATACAGTCGCCATTTGAATCTATTGATCACATCATTCGACAGTTGTCAAATATTATGGGAGAGGAGGGACTGAAACTGGCAAAGTCAATAGAAGGATATTTCGAATGCCTATCTGGGTATCGAAGCAACATACGCGAGTACGGCAATGACATCTATGGGGGAAAGGTGACTTCTCAAGAAAATGCAGCGAAGAAAGCTCTGGACGAGATAATTCAACACGCAAACAGCGAGGCTGCAACCAGAGCACCGGATACGTGGTTTCGCTTGATACAGAGCGGTCATGCCATTGTATCGTCAGAGGCCTATCACAGGCAACGGATCTTACCTGGACACACCGCAACTTGGAATTTGCGCACGGAAGCGATGATGGGTTCCATCTTACGGAGCATGCATCATATTGGTCACGCAACTAACGCCGCAGCTGTAAACGAGCACGAAACACCGCCATCCGATGCACGGGTAATTGTCTGGGCGCACAACTCACATGTGGGCGACATGCGTTCGACCGGATATTCACAGTTAGGACAAATCAGCCTGGGGCAGCTCTGCAGAGAGAAATTCGGAGACAGGAACACGTTTTTGATCGGCATGACGACCTACAAAGGTAGTGTGCGTGCTGCTCAAGCAGACAAACAAGGTGCCTGTTGGAGAGGACGAGGCGAAGTTATGACGCTTAAACAAGGAATAAGCGGAAGCCAGGAACATTTCCTTCACACAGTGTTGTCTAGCATGCCATCTATTTGTGGCGAGCTGGCATTCGGGTTGGACTTGCAGAGGATGCGACGTATTGATGAGTGCTTGGGCGTGCCACTCTCATTCCGACCGGAGCGGTTTGTTGGATCGTGCTATCTACCTCACACAGAGATGACGTCACATTATTCGGAGTGCGACATTGCATCGCAATGGATCGTATAATATGTCATTTTCTGGGATGCGCGCGGGCCATTTGGCAAAGTCGAAGTTCAGCTTTACCCGCCTTCTCTGATCTAGAGAGGTCTACATTCCTGCAACAAAGCAATGCACAAGAAGGGATATTCATGCATTTAAATACTTCGATAGATCAATTAACTGTGTAACATGTAACTATCACAGCACTGGTTGGTACATGAAGTTAGCCTGAAACCCCCATGTCCTCCAAGCATAATTGAAGCGGATTGGATTCATCCCCTCCTGGAATCCCCGTTGCATCAAACCCGATCGCTTGCAAACATTGACAGCACGCTCATTCCCTGAGTTAGCCTGAAACCCCCATGTCCTCCAAGCATAATTGAAGCGGATTGGATTCATCTTCTCCTGGAATCCCCGATGCATCAAACCCGATCGCTTGCAAACATTGACAGCACGTTCATTCCCTGACCTATCATGAGCCACTGTAGCTGCAAATACAGTTTCCCTTCCCTTAAACTAGTGGTCGCTCTTCGAAGTTGGTGGTTGCAGTGTCAGATGTCTACCCTGGGTCCACGCATCTAACTTCCTCCGATATCCTCGATCCAAAACGTTCACAAAAGGCACGACCCTCCATTTATCCTCCTTATCATCATGGAAAAGATCTACCTTCTGGAACTCCCCCTGATCCTTGAGATACCCTGGATGTTGATTGTAGTGATAATCACTTACTCCACCTCCCCATAAGTCATCATTCCCAATCCATCCACTTATCTGACAAAAAAACTCCACCTTTATTTTATTTGATCGTTAAGTAAGTGTTCCAACAATTTATTTGTCAGTACTCCAGCCACAAACTTGTGACTGAAAATCCGTGAAGAAGTTCTCACCATAATACTCACTGTAGAATGTCCGTTGCAACTTTGCATCTGTGAATGCCGGGGCAGAAACATTGGTCATGTCCCACATGATAAGCCTCTGACCATCGTATCTGCTCCATTTATCCTTCTTCCTCAAAACGGCATCTTCCTCAAACGACACGGACCTAGGCCAACTCCGGAGCGCCGCCACTTCAAGTGCTGCCTTGTGGTATTTGACATTGTTGAGTGCTGTTGAACTCCGGCCCCATGTCTTCTCCATGTCAATCTGTCTCCTTGCAGTTTGGCCATACTTCCATTCAAAATACAGGAACCATTCCTCAAACCACGTTAGAGTAGACCTCCTCTCTTGTATGCGTCTAAAATCGCCATTGCAGATTGTAACGATGTATGCAATCATCGTACCCACACTGTCAAACCCGTTCTCCGCTTCACTTCCCCAGCAATCATATCCGGTAACACCTTGGGCGACTCGAGTACACTCCATGCTTTAGTAGTAGACTCGCTGATGGGTCCGATTGGCTCAAATCCATAAGGGCTCACAACCTTATCTCTGTTGCTGTCTTTCTCTGAGGGTTTGGACTTTGATGGAGACAGACCCACTGCTGTTAGATTTCTTGCACATCCAGGTTCATCAGCTTCATGGGAATTTCGTTCGACTACGACCTGATATACAAGCAAGCTAGCCTCAGCAGCTTCCCGTTCAGCTGAGCCCTCAGGAGATTCCTCAATTTGTCTCCTCACCTCGGCAATGTGTTGAAATGCAAGACGATCACGTCCAACGCATTTGGTGCTGCCAGATGGTAGTTCATTGGATGCTGTTCCGGACACAGTGATAACCGTGAATTCGATCTTTTGCCTCGTCATATTCTTGTTGTGCTGGAACGAAATAGTATAGTGAACCAGCTTCTCGGATGCATGTTTGCTGCAAATTCTGTAGTTCTTATTTGGTTGCATGCCTTTTGCAACTCTGTGCATAATATCCTTGTGCAAAAAGTGTTTGGCAGCATAGTTCCTTCTCGCTTCCTTTCTTGCATGATCTCGTAGTGGTTTTGGACAAGCAGGAAGGCGATATAATGAACAGTTGGGAAATTGATGTTTGGTCACCTTGCACTTCACACAAATGTTTCCATTCCAATTGCTTTTCCCGCTCTTCTTTTTCTTCTTCTTGGGAGATTCATCATCGTCTCCAGCATGCGCTTCATGGCTCGTGTTTTGAAAGGGTGTGAGAGAAGGGACTGTAATGTTGCCGATCCCATTGTCTCCCTTTATTGGACAAATGATTCATCTCTGTTGTGCGTCTTTGAGGATCTCTGCATAGTCCTCCTTTGTCATTGTCACTTGATCAACATAGCTATCCATGCCAGGTGATGCACCCATCAGTAAGCGCCCGGCAGACACTAAATACATACCCGAACATACGCTACGAATGTAAAAAAGGATGCATGTTTACACACGTCTAAGCATTCACCAAAGTAGCTAAATTTTCGCTACTTTGG
>JALLPA010000495.1:0-14721 GCA_036939895.1 Thalassiosira exigua
TCGCGCGGCGGCCACGCATCACACGCCACACAATCTTCTCCGCCGTCTGTCCGTCATCTCATTCTGTCTACTCTTGCGGCGCTCCGTCCGCCACTTCCAACAACACGTTGGGCCTTTCGCCCAATTTTTCGGGAGCATTGCTACCCCCATCCCGCCTCCCCCCAAAAAACCTGATCCCACAGGGAGCCGTTCTCCCTGTCCCCTAATGGCCCACCAGATGTACTTTGAGATTTCAATTAACCCCCCAGGGTGATTGAACAATTCTTTGTCTCTATTGAAGGATACTCATACCTCTTGTACAAGCAATGCATTCTTTTTACAGACCAAGAGAGCTGAGACCATTCTCCAAGGTAAACACAAGAGAATCCTCTGCTTTCCTCTTCGAATTTTCACACCGGATAGCTTTGCTGCCGATTGCAAAATTAAGAAGAGTCCAAAATCCTCATGAAGAGTGTTCTTGGCATAGAGGTTTTCTCGATTAGGTGGGAGGGAGCAGCATCTGCTGTTTGTTTGGAATATCATTGCCCGTGTTTGACCTGGGCGTTGATTTTCTAGGAGTCATTGATGGCCATGTCAGTGGTGGCAGCAGAGGCAGAGGCAGAGGCGGCAACGGCAACTACAGAGGGGACGACAATCACGGTCAAAGGGGATAAGTGCAATGGTGGGATAAACGAGCGTCTTCACCGCGACCTCAAGCATAAATAAGGTGTCCAAACCAGTTGCTGGGCCGCCCCACTGCCCCATTTTACAGACAACACATGCTCAGGCCATCCTTGACATATTAGACGAGGCTTCTTTTCGTCGGTCTCGTCATCGACAGCAAATGGGCTGTGCAATAAGGAATCGCTACGAGGGCGATTTCGCCACGATAGGCTACTAGCTTTAGGACGATATACTACTAGCTTTAGGGTATGGGAGGGAGGCACCTGAGCGCTTTAGGGTCCAGAATCGGGAGTGATGGGAACTCATCGCTCTTGGTACGATTGTACATTGCACTATGCGTTTAGGATTGTGCCCTGGGGCCTCCGTCCACGACACAGGCACAGTGCACTACTTACCCTAAAGCAATCATTGGTGCACTCTGCGTAGTACAGAAGCTCCGTGGCGGGGTAACTATCCATCCAAAGATGACTTGGCGGGCAGGGGGGACCGGGTAGAATCTGACCCTCTCCGAGGGAGACGGACGAGAGAGAAGAGGGAGGTGCGATATGATGTAGAGAGATGGACGATGAGACAGAAGGAGGAGACCATTTTCTTTTCAACGCGGACAAACCTAAAAAAGAGTGAGGGCGAAGCTTGCGCACGGAAAAGTCTTCGGTCCAATATTTTTCGGAAAGAGAAAGCCGAAAGGACGAGAAAAAGATATTTATCGGATGGATCTATACCGACTCCCACGTTGAATGAGACTCATCGGCACGCCCAAATATGTGCGCCAAATTTTTCGCTCCAAGACGGGGTCGAAATGGGATTTGCTGCCGCCCTCTCCCCTCTTGCCGCGCCCCCGCATCGCACAGAGTTCGACGTCGGTTGCAATGGTTGACACCGCCATTATTTTTGGACGACACGACGGGCGGGGGCGCGGCGCAGGCGCAGGCCGGACGACGCGGCACCCGACCCGACCCCACCCACATGGAAATCCGTCCGCGAGGTTCGCATTCGCTTCCCTTTTTCCGAACCGGACGGAGATCGAGGCGCGGGGCGCCGCGCGCGCGACCTGCGAAGGCTACTAAATACACTAAACGACGGAACCATGGAGGGGCCCTCCGCGGCCGACCTCGTCTCCCGCCTCCAAGCCCAGCTGAATCGGCAGCGGGCGCGGCTGGTCGAGATGGAAGATGTGCTCGAGGAGGCCAAGCGAAAGAAGCGGGCGGTTCGAGCGGCCAAGAAGAAGAAGAAGACGGAGAAGGAGGAGGAGGCCGAGCCCGAACCCGAGCCCGAGGCGGAGCCGAAGCCGACGACGAAGAAGGCCGACGCCGTGGGGATCCGAGGCTTCGTGGCCGACGCGGCGACGTCCTCGACGTCGCCCGCGACGAGCGGCGCCGAGGACGACGAAGCGCGCCCCCCGACGACGACGAGAACGAGGAGGTCCTCCGGCCCCTTCGCGTCCCCCGCGGCGAACGTTTACTACGGCGCCCTGCGGACGACGCACGATCGCGCCGCGCGGGGCGAGGACGACGGCGACGACCGGGCGACCTCCTCGTCGTCCGAGGAGGAGGAGGAAGTCGTCCGTCGTCGTCCTCGGGTGAGCTTCTCGAAGGTCCTGGAACGGACGAAGGTCATCCCGAGTCGGTTCGCTTCCCTCGGGACGAGGGCGGACGACGGCACCTTGGATCGATTTTACAAAGACGACGACG
This sequence comes from Thalassiosira exigua, assembly GCA_036939895.1. NCBI lineage: Eukaryota > Bacillariophyta > Thalassiosirophyceae > Thalassiosirales > Thalassiosiraceae > Thalassiosira > Thalassiosira exigua. The sequence goes on from JALLPA010000495.1 coordinate 2,355, forward strand.
ACGACGATCGCGACGATTGCGACGAGGACGTCGACGCCTTGGACGCGTATTACGACGGCGACGCCTAGAGATAGCTGGAGACATAAAAAAATATTCGCAACTCCTTGCAAACTTGGTTAGAAGTCAGATCTCGTCAATACTTGGGTTTGCGATTTAGTTTCCCGCGTTTTCGGACGATGGAGGCCATGGAAACATGCCATTGTATAGCATCAATATCTTATGCGAAAGATGCAGTGATTCTACCCACCATCTCCACCATGGACATAAAAATACGGGTCAGAACCTCTCGTGCCTGGGTGGTAGCAGGGGTGTCGTGGATGGTCTGGCCCGCACGGGTTCGAAAAAAGCAATGGCACGCAGGTATGTGGGGTGCGGCCGTGATGAGCGCTCTAACAATAAAAGAGAGTTTTGCTAAATAAACGCGTACTGAATGCATGTACCCGAATTAGGAACGAAACTCACGGTCCCATTAGGACCAATTGCATCACGTTCACGAGCTCAACGAGATCTTTTCGCCGGTACGATTGGTCCTAATTGGATCCATTTTCTGCAGTTTTGTTCGAAATGCGTGTTTTTAATCCAAAATTTGGCCCCATTTGTCTATGGTAACAGATATGTCCGAACGCATTTATCCGCCTTATTTCATAAAATTTGATGAAATACGCCTTTTTCCCCATGAAAGTTTGTTGGGCATTACCTAAATCATCGCGGAAACAACATTTTGGTGATTAGCAGTTGGCGATTATAGGGAGCACCCCCATAGCAGCGAATTGGGCTTTAGCTTGACGCTGTGGAAATGAGTACGGCGTTCGCGTCCTTGCCGCTGACCTGCATTTTGAAAAACTGCCGGTACAAATATATTACATTTCGTTTTTCATTTGGAAGCTTTGGGGAATCTGGAGTGAGTTTTGATTCTGTCTAGTGGATAATTCATGTGTATCAAGTTCGTTCGAAGACCTTTTCGTTTCTGATTTTTTTGTTATTGTGGATGAAAGTTTCAATATTAGCACTTGCCTCACGCCTCTGACGACCATAATACTTGCAGGCAGATGGCTGACAAGCCACAGCGTTGAGGAAGGAAAATATTCTATAGTGACAATGGCGCAGAGCTAGCGATAGCTTCCCACCGAAATTGATTTTTTTCTGACATCTTCGGCCTTCGGCTGTTCGTCCGCCCTAGGTGTGTAACAACGCACCAACAATGTGACATAGGTAGCCTAGGCATGGACTCCTACGTGGAGCCAAAACATTCTGCCATCGTTTGTTCCGTCCGGTCTGAACAACGGATGGCCAAAGCACGACGAAGCTAGCGATATCGCCGGAAAGGCAAATCTCGTTCTTCCTTTTTTTGGCTCGTCGAAAAGTGGATTTGCTACCACTCGACAAGCTTCCGCTGCAAAAGCAGCAGCATTTTCGGACGACCTACTACGATAGCCTCCTACCCAACCGGATGACATTGATTTCCTTGGCAAAGTATGTCTAGTTCATGAGCCCACCAGGTCAGGCAAAACGTCTGGGTATTTGGAGGATGGGTTGGCTTCGTCGGGCGCGGAGGGCTGGGGCTCAGAGCGCGGTTTCCACCGAGTTGCGTTGTCCCGACTTCGCCTCGAGCGAGTCCGCACTTCTCTACTTGGATCGGCATTCTAGGGCGCCCTGACCTTCAGGAAACTTGTCATCGAGAGATTCGTTTGGTCTTGTAACTTTTTTGGACCGGCTAAGGGAAGGATCGATGGCCAATGACGTCGCAGCGTCAGGGAGGCGGCATTGGATGGCAGGAGCGTCAGACGGCGGTGACAGCGACTCGTCATTTTTCCGCGGGAAGTTGCTGCTGACGGCAGTCAGAGGCCCCCGCCTTTTCAGACAGTCTTTTCAGATGCGGCTTTTTAGCCAGCCTTTTCAGGTACCCCCACCTTTTCAGGCTGTCTTTTCAGACGCGGCTTTTTGGCCAGGCTTTTCAGCCAGCCTTTTCAGGCGCCCCCGCCTTTTCAGGCAGTCTGCTCAGACAGGGCTTTTTAGCCAGCCTTTTCAGCCAGCCTTTTCATGCACCCCTGGCCTTTAAGCTGCAAGCTGCCCCATATTTTGTTGTCCTTTTAGACAGCTCTATTTACTATTCATTGGTATTGAGTTAGTCTGAAATCTGAAGAAAAAGCCAATGCTATTTCATTTTTTGCTGCAGATGAAAAATAATAAGCAAGCCGCTACTCGAACGAGACCGAGGAGTGCTCCAAGGTTTCTCCTTATACGAGCAGAATAGGGCGGGTCCATGATATTGATATGAGAATCGCAGGAGCAAGCAAGGCAATGGGTGCACTTAATATCTTTTTCAGCCGCGAGGAAGTCCCAATGCACTCGAAATACGCCGTATTTATGGCTATTTCTATCCATTTGCTACTTTGGGGGTGCAAAAGCTGGGCTCTAAGAAAAGACCTCTTGGTCAAACTCGAACGGTTTGTCCTTCGGAAAGTTAGAGGAATCATCGGCATCAACATGTATCATGTGAAACGGTTTAGGATCACGATGGAACAAATGAGAGAAAGATTCAACAACACGATGGAACAAATGAGAGAAAGATTCAACAACATGCCTGTACGATGCAATTTCTTGGGAAATTAGTTCGTGGGCATGTTGATCTACCAACGAGGCAGTTGTTGATCGCTTTCGTACCTGAAAAGCGCCCCGAAGGCCGGCCCCTCAAATGCAACAAAGAGACTATGTGACAAGCCTTAAAAAGACTACTTCACGATGTGAGTGGCATTCATGTTGATGTTGACAATGAAGGGTCGTTAGACGAGTGGTACCCTTTTGCATTAGACAGCGTCTTCTGGAACAAGTGCATTGAACACTTACGGGACCCCGCCAACAACCCTGCCCCAGAAAGGCCTAACAGGGACGCCAGCTATAATCCGAGAAGATCTGTGCGTAACCGAAGCAGACAAGAGCGGCAAAGACAATCACAAGAGTCACAAGAATCGCGCAGAGACTCGCGCAGAGGGAATCGTGGACATTTATCCCCCCAGAGAAATGCGAACAGCAGACCTCGAAGGGAAGAAAACACCTCACGTGATTATGACCCTGAGCAAGTTGACGTTACTCTATGGGACTCACTGAAAACATTCAACCTGGGGCACGCTGCAACCTACGCTGAAGTCAAAGCTTAGTATTGCAGCATGGCAATAATATACCACCCCGATCAACACAAGCATGAGAACACAGGCTTAACTGATCAACAGGCCCAAGAGTTTTTTCAGTTGATAAACAATGCCCATGAATTTCTAAAGTCGAGAATGTGAAAACGACCAAACACAAAACACCGGAGGATTATTGAGGGAAATTTGTTAGAGTGGAAGCACACCAGAACGGCTTACCCCGATTCTGTGTATGCTAGAGAAATGCGGAGTTTGCAGTAATTTGCAAGCCGTCCAAATGTCTGTGCAAATTAGAGGTACTCTCTTTTTGCCATGCGCAGGTAGCCTATTGCCGTAATAACCTCCCATGCGGAAGATCGGGGGATCCAATTTTATTTCGTCATGGCAAAAATAGGCAACACGCTTCCGTCATTGGACGCTGTACCCTCCAAAATGTCCCACCAAGTTTACGGACACGGGGGATAGGAGTAAAAAACCTGGATTTATTTTTACTTGTCAAAAAGTTTTGGGCAATGAGAAACGGCGAAGCAAAAATGGGCTTCTTATGGAAAAATATAAACGTCCCAAGCTAAGATAATACTTACTTACTTACTTGCTTACAACAAAGGTGTGTACCTTTTACAAGAGGACACAATATGATATAACCTCAATCAAAACATATGTTATGATGGTGTGATGGATTTCAAACATCCAGCTATCAGATTAGATCTTTCCATCTGCATCAGATACCTGTTACCTTTTTTGGAGAGATAGAGAAGACAATCATTTTTTCTTTTGGGATCAGCAGCCTATTGAGTGACAGAGGTTCGCTCCTTATTGCACAATAGTATATATAGGAATATCCGACACTAAAGCCTCTCCTCAATTCGGTAGCTGACAACTTCTATTGTTGAAACCCTGCCTACTTTGTCACTATCTTCGGAAGCTGATCATCTGAGTTTCATGTGTCACCCTCTCATCATGGTCATATTTGACAATACTTCACAAGGCTGACAGGGCTTTGGGATGACAGAGTATTAGGTATATATGGTGTGACTAGCATTAACCCTATGTAACATTGGGCAAATTGAATATTTTGATAATCTGCGACATGATAAACAGTTGATTGAACACAGCATAGAATAAATAACAAAGAGGGTTTGGTTTATACAAACACATCAGACCACAAAATACAAATGTTACCAATAAGGATATTTATATCACTATTTGAAATATCAACACAGATGACAGAGGGGTGGACAGGGAGCATTACATGAACTTTTCCACCAACTTTATCAGTAAAGAAAAAAAACAGATTCAGGTGAATTCTGTTTGGGGTGTCATCCTACTCATTGCCTTGTGGAAGAGTTAGATATACATAGTGGGTTTAATATGTGCTGATCCTATTTCTCCTTTTGTCGCAACGGCCAAGTTTAACACGGCAACTGAAAATAATTGTCATAACTTTTCTCTTGCAAATTTCTACCATTGATGTCTTTATTCGGTGCCATTTGGGTTCCCACGTATTCAATTTTAACCTTCACAAAGCTGAAAAATTGCAATGATCACCTCTATTTTTGTTGTTGCTGTCAAGAGTTACCGTTGTCATGTTATACAGTGCTTAATGGACCCGTCACATTTCAATGCATCAATCACATTACAACACAATATTTCACAACACAAAAATGAAAATTGTGGTGACGTATCATGTCATAACAAATGCCGCAACAAAAATATGTCTCATTTGTGAAGAGCAACATAGAATCAATTTGGATGAAGCATCGGCAATCTGCAGTTTTGCAGTTGTGCCCGCTTATATACAAATGGAATTTTTATGTTCACAGTCAATATATGTTTTCAATGTTCAATTATTACTTGTGGTTGACAAAGCTAAGATCAATTTTATGTCGTTCCAAGTTTGTCGAAGGTTGAACTTTTGTCTTTCCCAGTTTGGTTAATGACCTGGTCATCAGGTGTCATTTTGGCCGGTATTATAGCCCTGAAGTTCTCAGGGCTGTAGTAAGATTATGCCGACGTGAACCTTTCTCGTTGAATTTGCCTTCAACAGCAAACCGGGATCCTTCAGTGGCAACTCCAGCCCAGCAGTGCTGTGGAGAGGGACCCACTGCACATTCAAAACCTGAAAGGGAAATCTACTAAGAGATCAGGGGTACGAATTGACCACCCACCTGAAGCTGGAATCACCAAACTAAACATTGGTGGTTCACAACTTAGGCCGTTTAAAATTTAGTTTGAAAATGAAAATTGCGAATTCTTTGTGCGTCATTTGACGCGATCGAGTTCATTTCAACAACCCCACCCTCTATTCGCAGCACAAAAAGCGAAAAAATATTCTTCATTTTGAATTTTAAAATTTGAAACTCAAACTGTGCCAACCGACCACGAAGAACAAACTTCTCTTTTGCCATTTATCCACATCAGGTTCCGCTATCTTCCGCCTTCGTCTTTGCCGGCCCGCTGCGTCACTCGTCCATCGCCTGCTGACGCCCCCCAGTCGTCACCACTCACTACTTTTGCCTCCGCTCCAACTTCACCTTCTCCCTTCATCTTCGCCTCGCTTTCCTTGAGGTCGCCATCACCTTTTTTGTGGTCGCTGTTGTCTTCTTCACCGACGCTTTTGCCGTCACCTTTCTCTTGGTCGCCTTCACCTTCACCTGTCATTGTCTTCCTCCTGATAATTGTCGTCGTCGCTCACCTTCCTCGTGGACTTCGCCTTCTTTGTTGCTCTTGACTTTGCCTTCACTATTGCCTCAGCTGCCGTTGCTTTCGACCCAAGCCGTCGCATTGCCGTGGCTCATTCCCCCATTGCTCCTGCTGTCTCCTGTTGCTGCCCGAGACAACCACAGAAACGACCGAGTGACAATGATTGTGGGATGGATTCATCAGAAATGGCCGTGAGTGAGTAAGCATTGGTTGGCTTCGAATTTGAGGATGCTGCTGCAAATTGACTTCAATCACTGATTTCGCCATTTTATTTGATCTTGATTTGATGCCCCGGCAAAATGCCGCTTGCTACCCGTTCAAATGGACTCAAGCCGATGCTGGGACATGTGCCTATTGAAACAGGCCACAAAATTGCTTTAGCTTTCTTCACGAAGCAAAAGGGGGTGCTATTTCTCATTTAGTACGTGCGGCCACTTCCTGGATGTAGCATTGCTATGCTTGAATGATCTTGTCTCTTAGATTATGAGAGCTCATGAGAGCTTCTATTTAGTCCCCAGGACTAAACACACTTGCAAACTTTCGTAGGTGTTCATTCACCTACTACACTGGGCTGCAGGTTGTTGTCGTCATCATTGCCTTGGACTTCTTTGTGGAGAAGCATAAGAACATAAGCGGGGGGTCGAATGGGAACTTGGTTGAAACGCGACAGGAGAATCCAACGAATTGCAGACACACATGCTTCTTGAACAGGGGCTTCTGACGGCTGACCATGGGGGGATACGGGATGGCTGTTTTGACAGTGGGATTCTTCTGCTAGGGACTGAGTCAATGTATTGAAATGTGGGAACAACCAACTGGGCTAGTAGAAGGAGTGCTTTGTTGGGAGAGAGGAGAGAAATAAAGGACCCTTGCGTTGTTTTCGGCTTGGACATCTTGACCCCCAAGCGGCGACGAGGGGGTCACACATTTTCTCAACCCTGCGGGGCACCCCCTTCTTCCGTTTGCCTCTGGAGCACGCAGGGATGCCTCTAAAAAGAATAAAAACAGAGACCAGCATTATCTTTTTATCATTTTTCTATGCAGTGTTTAGAATACACAAAGCCTTCAGGGGTTGCGTGGTTCAGGTTTTTATAACACAGGATTTTGTTACAAAGGAATTTCAGACGCCCTCTCCCCTCCTTTTGAGGCAAAGCTCAACCTACTTGGGGAGTTGGTATTGGATTGGCGTTTTAAATAAACACTGCATGCCATGCTTGACCCTGCTTGACCAACAAATACTGTACTATGTCTACTGTATCAATTGAGTATGTTGTTACCAGTACGTTATACATAAATGCATGCCTAGTTGTAGTTGGTCTTAGTAGGTACATACCATGATTGAAATGCACCTGACATGTCCCACGAACAATTGCATCAGTTGTCATTCCCCATTAAAACATGTCCGAGGCAATATGAGGGAACGGAATAACTTTCAGGATATCTGAGGCCAACATTGCAAATGTCAATCCAAATCAAAACTTAGAAGCGTTGAAGCATCATTTAAGTTTGATGCTTCTATCAAAACAATTTTTCAAAAAGGACTTAGTGTGCCGAATTAATTGGACAAAAACACCAAAAAATTGATTCAAATCATTTTGATTAATCACCTTATTGTACCATATCTTACGTATGTATTAACCTACCCCTCTCAAAATGAAAAAATATGTATTTGCTGCACGGCAAAATGAGACCCAAAAGTGATACAAACAATAATGGACTATCCCGTAGTATGCTCTACTGTGATGATCATTGAGTGCACAAATACTGGACGGCAGGCCTCTCTTACCCTAGTGAAGAGACGTCAAGATGCAGACAACTACCGTGCTGATGCACTGGGATCCATTGCGCTTCTATTGATTCTTTGCATTGCGACCACACGTAGCCTTCATCATACCTGCTGTACCGCTTTCTGTGACAGCAAAAGGATTGAAGGTCATGCCAAGAAATGCAAGAGCCTCTCCCCCATAAGCAGACACAGGCATATCTCCTCAGTATGATACACTTCCTCTCCTGTGTGAGTTATCGGTGGCAGTGGACTATGCCCACATATTTGGACACCTCAATGAGATCCTTCGTTCCGACCAACTCACCCTCGAACAAGAGCTCAATGTTCTATACAACACATTGTCAAAGCATGCTCTCCTGGACTCCATTGGCACCCAACGCTTCATCAAGAGTGACTTCACCTTCAAACAAATATGTCTCACATGTCTACTTTTGGTTGGGATCAAAGACTGGCCGGACCTTCTACTACGATATGGACAAGATCCATGATTCATATTTCCACTTGATTCATTGGAGGTGTGTGGGCCAGGCCATGCGGAAGTTCCCCAAGCATTTTCTGGATTGGGTCATCAAGCACATGTACTTGTGGCTGCAACCATTTCCCCGCCAAGTGGAGACGGAATAAAAAGAAGCATCCTCCAGCAACAGATCTGCCACGACCCAACCCTCATTGGCGGCAGCAAGGTGCCCCAAGATCAAGCCCACATACCCGATGTGCAATAAGAGGGGGACCACTGCTCACACCACCCGTTGCGCACACAGGTCACAAGACGCACTGTTCATCAAGTCCATATATGCCCTATGCGATTGAATGGAACGTCGTAATGCAGATCCATGCCTGGCCACAATGATCAAGGTGCATCTATGCACATGCAACACTTTCATGATGGTAGACAGTTGCCCATAGCCTGCACCGAGTATATATTGCATGCTCTTAGAGTTTCACAACAAGTTGGGGTGGCAAAACTTTGTTGAGGGATGCCTCTTGTCACATTCAGCGCACCTACATCTCTACACGGAAGAGCCATATGACCGCCAAGAACTGGGCTAAAGTAAGGAACTCAACGAATAACTCCTCCAAATCACGGACAAACAATGGCTACTTTGCAACTCCCCCCTCCATTACAAGCGTGCCGATGGGCGGACAATGACGAGAAAGTGTGACATTGCCAGACGTGTCAGAAACATCCTCTGGATCGACCCCGAAGGCCTACACGAAGAGGACCGCCACCTTCTCCTCAAAGACCCTAAAAAACATGGAGCATCCAGCACTACGAATCAAGCATATTGGGCAGTGTGCATAGAGGCAGCACTGGCGTCTGCTGTTCACCCCATGCGTTGACACTGCCTTAAGTTGACACTGAGGGCAGTACATATTTGCTATCAGAAAGGCCCAAGAAGTAGACAAACGTCAGATTCATCGGATATGACTTACTCTTTTCCTTTATGATAATTTTTGCGTTCCTTATGGCCCCGTTGTTGCCGATGCTGTGCCTGTCGTGCAAATAGAAAGACTCTGTCGTCCCTTTGAAAAAGTATTGTGAATAGTTGATAGGATTACTTGTAATTTACAATTGACGAAGCTTAGATCAATTTGACGTCGTTCCCAGTTCGTCCAAGATAGATTGGGCTTTTGTCGTTCCCAGTTGATACGCTCTAGATGGTCATTATGTGTCATTTCGTTCTCGCTATAATATGGCCCTGTGTTTCTCTGGGCTGTAGTAAGACTACGCCGGCGTGAACCTTCCTGGTCATGTTAGTTGTAAGTTGAAGTAAGTACGATATAGCCTGCCTCTAGAGACTTAGTAACATGCAAGTTTTTCCCGCAATTCCGGCTCGCAGCAAGTCAAGATGACTTTCTTTTTTGGAGTCCTGGCTGGGACAACTGCTAGCTATTTGCAAGATAAAAAAATTGTCCGAGCTAGGACTCCGAAAAATCAAGTTGCCTGTACGTAGGATCTAAGTTTGCCAACGTGCTGGTCCCAGACAGGTTTCGAAAACATTCTCGGAAATAATATATCGATTCCTATGTAGAGCAGCTGATTTGTCCTGACGCGGTCCTCTTGCCAGTCCTCACGGCAAGAATTTGCAAGTCGCAAGTCACTCGTCGAACCTCGAGCGGAGGACAACCATCACCTCTCAATCTCGCGCAGACGATGTCGTCGACCACGACGCTGTTGTCTGTCGGCCGACTGCACCGATGTCATACCGATAGCCAGGTTGGAGGTGATGGGATTGCCTTGGCGCCTCCACCTTCCTCTGTCTCCTCGCTCCGTCCTACAATGCCGAGGCCGATGCCGAGGGGTCAAGGTCGAATGCCTCCTTCAATCTCTTGGGAGGCAGGCGACATTAGAGGCATTGACGAGTCGACGCGTTACTCGCTACTTTGGAGGACATATCCTCAGCCTTGAGCTACGGCGGCGGAGGACAGTGAGTACATACTATCTCCGTCCGAAAGGGGGGCAAAGATGCTGCAAGGGCTTGGCACATATGTGCGTTGACATTGGTCCTGAAGTAAAATAAGGAACAATCGGTTCTAGCCAAAAGTAAACTCTGATCAATGGAAGCATGACATCTTTGTCTCTTTACAGTAGATTTATTACACATGCACATAGTGAGCTTTGTGCAAAACAAAGTTTATGTATTACATAATGTGGCATGGAGGGCAAAACGTCGACACTCGGAGCAAAATAATGATTGTAGCAACTAGATCTGAAGGAGAGAATCGCCGAAGAGATGTTATAAAGGCTTTTATTTAATATGTTGACATAATGATTATCAATCAAAGAGTGAGATGCCATATATTGTTCTGCGTGATACGATATTTTGTCGAAGTATATTTCCTATTGTTCTAAAGGGTTCCAAAATGGTGGCATACTCCTTGATGGACACAAAAAATTAATACGAGTCACCTGGTCCAAGACCAAGATACCACAGGATGAAGAACCAAGGAGATGGCGACATTTCGAAGCACACTGCAACCGAAGATGCCAAAATCTCTGTTCCCAATACAAATTGCAAAAAACGGACTCCCCGAGGCCCAAACTTGGTGGCAAACTCCATTGTGAAAAAGCGAATGATGTGGGGCCATTTTTCCACATGGACTCTGGACAAAGGAAAAACGGCCAGCAACAGAGCGACGGAGCCCACTGTATCCATGGGCGCAGGGGTCCGACCTTAGGTCTAAGGGTCCGGCTGGGTCAATTTCTGCTGAAAACTTGCACAACAAACTTTAGCAGAGAGCTTTTGCGGTACCTACTCTTCAACGAGACAAGTGAAGCTGCCAATCCATAAGCCCCCTCCCCCCCCCTCCCCCCTCCCCAAAATCAACCCAAATTCCAGCGGGAGCAATCGATGAGAGCGTTGGTGAGCATTGGAGAGAAGGAGTACTCACTATCTTTGCTCCCAGCCAGTCACCTAACAACCCAACACGACGCTTGGCACCTCGTGGTTAACTCAAGGGCACTGGATTGAATGAAGGCCGTCTGGAGGCAATGGATAGGTGGGGTCGTGTGGCTGCTCACCTCGCTCTGTGACGTCCGATCGCGAGCAAGCGCAGCGCCGCTCGAAGATGACGCCGATTTCGCGCATGATTTTGGCGACCGTTAGCCGATGAACGAGGGCGAGAGCTTTGACTCCACTCCTCCGGCGCCGCGATCACCTTCGAACTCGCGGAGATCCAGTCGTTTGAGTTGACGCTAGAGGTTAGGGGTATGCGCGCTTTTGTCATCGTCATCGCGGCATTTTTTTGTGAGTTGCGCACACGAAGAACCTTGAGTTGAAGTCTGATCTAACTTCATAATTTAGAGTATCTATTTAGATATTTATCACACATAGATAATATCTAAAATAGCCAGCAAGTTAGAAAGAGGTGATTTGACTTGCTTTTTCCGCCGTCTAATGATGGCTTTCCAGCGGTATGGTACCTTCGGTGGCATTGAAAAAATCACTTCATACCATATCATCCAAATATGGTAGGTCGAGCATGATACGTACATACATACGTAAGTACATTAGGCGCGCGAACAATGTGAAACTGCTCAAAAAGTTCTTTCGGCCATCGCCGCGTATCGGTCCAACTTCTACTTTGGGAATTAGTACCAAAAAAGAAGTACGAAAATTGATCAGAATCGTTCAATATTTTGAATTCAAATCAGTTCGAACAATCGATTTCTATTTTTCTCTCGTTGGAATCAATCTATATGTTTCTCCTGAAATCTTGAATCTTTCTCAAAGCGTTTGAATTCCAGATGTACAGCGTTTCAAAATTTGCTGCCGAAAAATGGCTCTCCCAATCGCGGGCGGTCGTGTTGCAAGAAACTGGGCGACAAAAAAAACCGTGCAAACGCCCTTCAGTTCGCGCGTGTTGGTTCTATCCTCCGCCGACATCCTATCGTAGTTTAAAGACCACATATTGTCTTTGCAATTAGATATTTTATTTTTCAGCTTCTACCTACTACCGTACCGAGGCGACAAATGTGGAACAATACGACCATCATTCAGCCCCCCATTGATGTATTTATGTTGAGACCAGAAGAGGCCGGAGGAGTGCACTGCTGGCTGAAGCTGACTGCATGAGAAGGTGGGAGTAGCGGACAGAGCGGCCGCAGGACTGTCCATTGGGTGGTTGACGGGCGAATGGGGGGGAGACGGATAGACGGTGGAAAGATTTCCGCCACGAGCGAGGGCGTGCGTTGCGCGGCTTCGGTCTCCTCATTCTTCTTGGTCTCCTC
>JALLPA010000496.1:0-14712 GCA_036939895.1 Thalassiosira exigua
GTTGAACTCGTCTTGATCTCAGCTTTCAGAATCACCGCCGAACGTCAAAATCGGAAGAAAAATGACTGAGCAGGTGGCTATCTCATAGCAAACAGACAGTATGACAAATAATGACAACTTTCGACTTCGAGTGTTCGTCGCTAGGAATGACATGGACAACAGTTTTTGTGTTTGCCGTTGACAATAATTAATCTCTAATGTTACGCGTTTGAACGAATATTACGATATTTATGCTCGATTTCAATCGATATCAGTCGAAATATGGTACTGACAGACAATTGTTTTGCCGTCACAACCCGCGCGAAGCGACGACGACGACGACCATGGCGGAGCGTCCGCCCTAGCCGGCCTCGTTCCCTACCACGATACAGACCTGGCGGATCACCGCCATACTGAAGGAGCCGCTTCTACTCGTCGGCGCCTCCGAAAATTGCAATCCTGAACCAGAAAGGTTGGCCAGGCATTGAGAACTCAAGGGGCCAAATCTACAGCGGCTCAGACCTCAGACCACCCCGATCAACCCCCTGTCCGAGCACGAATGTTCATCTCCTGCGGCGACAAGCAGCAGAAGTAAGCACCAGCCATACCTTTAGCGACAGTTAGGAATTATTATTCCTCGCAATGCTCCTCTTCATGAATTATGCCCTCGCATCCGCAATTCTATTCTCCCTCTCGGCCACGGCCGCTGATGCCTTCTCGCCAGAGATGTTAAACCAAGTAATTGCCCAAATTGGTGGGATCGGTGATCTCCAAGCGGCTGACCTTGCATTTGCGGCGGCAAATTTATTGGATAGTTCGCTGACACAGGACGGCCAGCGAAAGATCGTTATGCCAATGTTGCGACGGATGGGAAAAGGTCGTCGTGATTTACCAAAACTCAGAGCGCAGGTGATAGCGCGAAGAAGGAAAGCGCCCGTCTACGATTATGAAACAGATCAAACAGTGCAGACTTCTCTCGATTTGACACCGCGAGAGGAAGTGCTCATTCAGCTACTGCGAAGAGTTCGAGACCAATACAGTCCAAGCACTACTATGAGAATTGCAGGCGGATGGGTACGGGACAAATTGCTGTACGGAAAAGATACACCCTCGAGGGATATTGATTTGGTATTGAGTGATACATCGGGGGAGGAATTCGCGTACAAACTACTTTGGTACTGCGAGACAAGTGTTGAAGACGAAGCAGCAAATATACAAATTCAGCAGCAATCAAAAAGTAAGGGAGCACAGGCCGGTCATCTACAAACTGCAAGCTTGCTGATAAACGGATTCGACGTCGACTTCTGTCGATTGCGATATGAAAAATACAAGAACAAAGAGAGTAGGATTCCCACAGATGTCGGTGTCGCATCGGTACGTTTCATAGCATTTATTGAATGAAATTTCTGCGCACCCTATTTAACCGAAACCATGACCTTGTAAACAGGTCGTCGAGGACGCTTGGCGACGTGACTTGACCATTAATGCATTGTACTACAACATAAATACCAACCAGGTGGAAGATTGGACGGAACGGGGCATTGCAGATTTACTCCTACAGAGCATATCAACGCCAAAGGACCCACTCAAAACATTATTGGAAGATCCCATAAGAATAATGCGCGCTATACGATTCGCGGCGCAACTATCATTCGATATGAATCCGGCGTTGGTCCGAGCGGCGAGGGATGATAGGGTACGAGAGGCGTTGCAGTACAAGGTTTCGAGGGATGCAATTGGGAGCGCGATTGATGAGATGTTGGGCACGCGAGCACGTGATCCGAGTAGGGGTATACAACTGCTAATGGCTACCAATTTGATCGATGTGGTATTTCCGCTGGGGGGACAAAATGATAATAATGGGGGTGATGAGACAACAATGATTGGGGACATTGTGGACTCGATGACAGTATCAACTCCTACTACTATATATCGTGCTGGCTTGGCTTCTTTAATGCGAACGCAGTCACTGATTACAAGGATATTTCTGCAATCAGATTTTGAGTGGAATATTTCCAAGCGACGGTATTTGTGGTATGCTGCACTCTTTAAGCCAGTGTATGAGATGATGATGCCAACATCAATCAGCAAGCGTGGGCGGCGAGAATCGGCATTTTATCAACTGTTAGACGATGCGTTGCGGAGGCCCAAGACTGATGTACAATCGATCGAGACCATCCTTAAGGGAGTAGATCCAATTCAAGCGACGCTTTTGGAGGAGGCCCATTGTGATGCTATGCAGTCTGCACTATATTTTGATGCTCGCTCGAGAGATGACGATGTTGTTCCACCGAGAAGTCTTCCCATCCACGACTTCTATGGATGGGGAGATTTGTCCGAAATTCGCTGGAGTGTATATCGTGCATTGAAGCCTATTGGCACCTTATGGAAGGAAGCGCTCATCCTCACCCTAGCTTGTTCGCCGCATAAGACTCTGGCAGATTGCGTTGATCAATACAAAGATTTGGCGCTTTTAATAGAAGATAGGTTGCAATTGGGGGCACTGTTACGTGACGAAAACAAACTAAAACCCTTGCTAAATGGATCTCAGATACAAAAAGTGCTAGGTCGCATTGATGGGAAGGGCTTTAAGCAGGTAACGCGTGCGGTCGAAGAATGGCAGATCCGTAATGTCTTTCATGATATTGACGGCATTGGCAATGGCGAACGCAAGCAAATGGAGTCGGACCTCATCAATTGCTTGGTTGCTACTTTTCCACAATATTCAAACAGCACAGGCATCACTTAGCTGCGAATATAGTACAGCAATACTGCATAAACGTAGCATATCGGAAATGGCATCTGATGACGAAGACCACTCAAGTATTTTCAGACTTTCAGCCCATGCCTTTGAGGTGGGGTATTGGGGTGTATTGCCCCATGAGAAATGGCAGGACATTACAATACAGAGCCACCACATCTGCTCGAGCCACCTTATTTGCTGGGTGCTGTGGCTATTAACTGTGGGGTAAACAAAAAGTGACCGAAAAGAGGAGGAGCACAGTCATTGTGATTAATAACTCATATTCTCATACGAGATTGAATGATTGATATTGTTACCTGTTAACAGATAATAGAGGGGGCTCTTCTTAACTATTATGCCTCCCTAGGGTTGAAGGAATCAATGGAAGAGGCCGTGCAATACACTGCAACACACTGAACGGTGCCTGCGAGTGTCAATTTTTGCAAAGTCCTCGCTTTTGAGAAAGTTAGCCGGCCCTCGACCGGTCAATAGCTTGCGCTGAGGTCAGGTTGACTGGTCAATTGGTCATTGGCAGTTCAAGTTGACCGGTCAAGTGGTCAATAAAAAAATTCGGGCCGGTCTACTTGGTTTACGAAAATCTTGACCTGGTCAAGAAGTGAGTGTTTTGCGCTCCGGTCGAAAAAGGGGGCAAGCCGCTTTCATTTTCCTCTCCGCTCTCTTCTAAGAAAGCAGAAGCAGAAGGGAGTGCAAAAGCCAGCCACACACGCCCACGCTCACTTGATGATTTGTCTCTCCCGCTAAGCGAGCCGGCCGACCACAACATAGTATGAATTCCGGCCATGGTCTACGAAGCCAACAAGCATAGGAATTCATCATCATTTCAAGCCCGGCATCAGGTTCTTGACTGGTCTAGAGAAACGTTGACCAGATTAAGAAAAATTTGGTCGAGTTATGGACCAGTCAACTTGACCGGTCAAGTGGTCAAGGGATGGTGAACTTGACCGGTCAAGTGGCCAAGGTTAGCCGAAAAAGATAAATAACAAATACTGGATTTCGGACCATTTTGGTCTTTACTTGGGCTAATTGATCTTCAGCATCCTGATGTTCGGTGTGTGCAAAGATCAAAATGGTCCGAAAATTTTTCAGCCAAAATGGTCCAAAAATTTTCAGCTAAACCGTCCCTTGACCACTATCACGTGAATTATTTTGTGTGACAGAGTGTACGATTATTTTTGGCGCGTTATGGAGCGTGATCACTGCTAAAAAAGTTCGAAGTTGGACCAAAATCAAAGGCAGAAGCCAAACCAAGGACATTTACGCCAAACTACCTGCTACGATCTATCGCCCCGAGCCCCGACCCCCGACCCGACCGAAGGCCGAAGGAAGCACGTCGCTCCATTCTCCGGGCGGTGCGCAGCCAGTTCAAAGTCCGGCCGTAGTAGCGACAACGTAGTTTCTGAAGGAGGCGTCCGTCCAAGGTCAGTCCGAGGTCCGGTTGTGCGGCGGCGGTCGCTTCGGACTCGGGCGACGCTAGCATGCACGAGCGAGCCTTCGGAGACTCGTCCCCTACAGACCGATGCGACCGTGGCGAGATTGAAACTAGGCCCAGGTTTCGTCGTTGCGCGTCGTCGTGTGATCGTCCGGGATTCGGTCGTCTTTGTGCGTTGTCACTCGCGCCGGAGTTGCGGACGCCTTGCCCATCAAGTCAGCTCGACCAAGCTCGACACACAATATGTTGGCGTTGAGCGTGCATCTAGCATCTACATCTGCATGGAATTGTGTATGGACGCCGCACGGAAATTGTCGCCCGTCGACTGGAAACCGGAGCATTTCCAACGCTAAGTCATTATAGTTTTACTCGGGCAGAAGTATGTCGACTCGTGTGGCAAGTCTAATTAGTTGGATGGCGTCGTGCATGGCGTGGCCGTGTGCCTATCGCAATTCAATGCTCAATGCTCATGTCGATGCTGCAACTCGCGCGATCTGATTAATGTGTAACCCACCTTGCTTAACCATCTGCACACAATCCAGACACGCGGCTATCTCGTCAAAATGTCGTCCAAGGCCAATGCCCTTCGCACCCTGACTAACACGGCTGGCAAGCGAAAGCCAGACGATGATGCATCCGGTTCGATGAAAAAGCTCAAGTCGCACAACAGGAAGATGAGCACCGTGGATGCCAGAGACACTCTCTTGAATACCGACGCGAAGCTGAAGGCCCAGAACAAAATCATCCGCGACAAGCAGAAGGAGATTCGAGAATTAAAGAAGCAGCTGAAGGCGGCAGAGGGGGTTGTGGCCAAGGCCAAGGTAGAAATCGTGAAGATCGAAGCCGCGAATCGCGTGGCAACGGAGATGGTGAACAGTGATGCAGACCTCATAATAAAAAAGGTCAAGAGTGAATCGTCCTGGGTGACGCACGGTCGGGCAGAGGGACTTGGACACGACGCGATTGAGGATATGATTTCGCTCGGTAATGAGGCTGATACCCGCCGTTTGGTCGTATGCATCAGTGGTTTATCAAACGAATGTACATTGGTCGGGGCTTTAAAGGTACTCATGGATGCACACCAGCAGACGCCGTCCACGAGTCTCGCAGCATATATCCGGGAGCTCTATCTACCCTTTCTGCGAGGCACTTTCACATCTGCTGAGTGCAACACATGGTCTCTTGTTGCATCTGCCATGACAAACAGTATGAACTGCGGAAATCACGATGTGCACAAAGCAGACTGGAATCTGCTACCAGGTGCTGTTCTGAAGGCAGCCGATGAAATAAAGAAGAAAAGCCCTATTTCATCCTATGGCAGGTATGATGCTAGCAAAGACAAGTGTCCTATCATTGATCTCCTACTTCCGACATACAAAGCTATTGGACAAGAGGCCGGTAGCACAGTCAAAACTACCTTATGGAATGCCATCAAGAAGGCACTCTTGGAATCTGTTAACGAGGCTCCCAAAGCTACTCCTTCCTATGCAATGCCCGAGGAAGCGAAGATTGCCCGCGAAAAAGCTGTTCTCGTGAAGAAGCTCAACAAAGAACTCGTTGATTTCCTCCTCTCACCCACCGAGACATCTCTGAGTCTTAATTTGTCGAAAGGCGGAAGAATGTCAGTCGTGAGTGATGTTCGTTCCTGTTCGATTTCTTTGTCAAAATTCTTCGTTAAGTTTGTCCTTTTCTCGTTACTCCAGCACCGACTCATTGACAATAACATGAGCTCTGGTAAGTTGTCTCATGGAAGCGAAGGGTATGGCCGCGAAAGGTTCCTGGTCATCAGGAAGAAGAATGCAGAGTCATCTGCACTTACCAAAAAGAGGGAGGAAATGAAGCAGCAGCACAAGGACCTCCTTGCAAAATTCGTTTACCACTCCTTTGTCATTGAGTTGCCACCACAAGGCACGAGGTTGGGACTGACATTGCAAGGAAATCCTGATATGAATATGCCAGTTTTGAAAGAAATGACACCCGACTCTCCCATTCGGAGCCAGATTCCTTTGGAGTTTCAGAAAGATTGCCAAATTGCCTTGATGAAATCGGATGCGATTGGGCATGTGCAGCCGAAAACAGTACAGGAGTGCGTTGCGGCAATCACCAAGGCACAGTCGGAACCAGTGATACCTGGCAAAGTTGAGATTGCTCTCATTCCAATGAATGAAGCACAACCACCAAATATCGACTGAACATCTTGTCTGTGACATCGCGCTCGACGGCCTTCGGCCCTCCCGTCCCAAGGTATTTCCGCATTGTCACGTGAGCGGACACGCCGCAATAATGTGAGAACGCACTTCTCCTTTGTCGCCGTGTGTGGCCGTAGAGCATCGCTCAGCCTTGGTGACAATTTTTGGGTACATACTTTTGCAACTTGACTGTTGCTTCAACCCAGGTCGCGTGGGAGCTCGTTCGGCAATCCAGTGCAAGCCTTGTTGCAATTCTCGGGAGTCATCCTTTTAATTTGGCCGTCCCATAACCTAAAGCACCCGGGATTGCAAGGTGAGGGATCAGAGCATGGTACCTCCGCACTGGATTTGGCGTAGAGTATCCCCGGCTTGTGTGCTGCTGCTTTTGCCGTCAAGTATTAACAGTAGCTTACCCCGTCTGATTTGCATACAGCAAAATTACCGTAATTGGTGTCTGTAAAGGTTTTACTGATGAGCCTCCATACAAATACTATTTTTCGATAGTTTTTGTAATGAGTCTTAATAATGAGACTGATTTGAACCTATGTGGTTTGGGGGTAGTATGATAGCAGACTGGGTGACATCAAATTGTGGCTGGTGGTGTGTAAATAATGATGAGCTGGGGGTAAATATATGAATTATGAATAGATAGTCATCAGTGCATGAACATATTTGCACGAGATGCATTTGCAGTAGTTTTTTTCACTCCCCACCCTTTATTCAACTGCATTTGAGAGTTTGAGATCCGCCAATTTTATGATGATCTAGGGTTGGAGCACATTCAGTCCAGCTATGAGCTTAGCTTTGATTCATAGGAAGCCCTGATGTTTATAATTGGATCTTTGTGTGCAACAGGATGAAATAGCAAGTAGTTCTGAGCTCTATCCCATATTCACACTCGATTTTGCATGGATAGGTGCAGCATTGAAAATCATTGTGTAATTTGTTATCAAAAATATATGCATATGATATTTCATGCCCCCCCCCCCCCCCCCTCCCCTCTCTCTCTCTCGTAGGGGATTTCGGAGTTTTAAAGGAACAGAAAGTTTGGGTGAGTAGATAACCGACTGTTGATCCATAACTTTGAAGGGTCATCATATTTTCATTTTGTGCGCTTCTCTTTCATGTCTTTCTTCTTTTGATAGTGCAGCCAGCACTATGGAAGAGCTTTGAACATTATTCTTTAGATCACCGTTGGATGAGATGGTCTCAGGTTTTGTACTGATCTTTTGAGACACAAGGACAAACAAGAGCAGCTATATGTGAAAATGTTTATTCATCATTATCAATTATCCGTGTCCTTAGTTTTCGTCCCGACGTCATTTGGCTCGTGCTCTGGCAACGAATTTTCCTAAGGACAGAACTGGCTACCATCACCAGCGATCTGCAAGAGTCACATTCTAGTTCAAATGTCGGCAATGCCCCACGGTGGCCACGCAGCACGTTAACTTTTTAGGCAATGAGTTGAGTCACAAGCTGCAAGTGTTGATATTGAAATCTTAGCACTTAGTTCTTCTTTAATGCACTATGCAATGCTTGTGTACAGTAAAATAATCAAGGAATGCCTCAGCGCAGATTAACCAATAACTGTTCCCATGAATTCATTTTGTTGTCTGGATTGCCACCTGTGCCAGCGCGTGCCTACCAGCTTCATAGTCCTCTGCTGAAAGCATTCCATTCTCCCTCATCTCATCAAGTTTGATCAAAGCTCTTCGATACACGTCTGACCTGTTCTTCATCTTCCCCGAGGGGGTGACGCTCAGGCTTCGGCTGGACTCGCGCACATGGTCCTTTGGCTTAGTCCTGTAGGAATCGATGCTAGCCCTGAAGAGCCTCATCACTCTCTCGAGTATGATATTGGTGTACTTCAGGTCGATGTCATTTTCCTCATTGCCTGCCGCCCTGCAAAGGCCAGTTCTTTCATCAAATAACAGCGTGATGGGAGTACAGTCCTCACTTCCCCAGAGTAGCGAGCATTCCGTGTCCTTCCTCCACCACCTGTTGTACTTCTCATCAATAGTGAACTCGACGACGCTTCTCCAGAAGCCTCGCAAGGAGAACACCATGATTGCCACTATGGACTGCGACCGTCCCAGCGTCCGCGCGGCGATGGCATCGCTGACAGTCGGGACCCCATCTACAGAGAGGCAAATGTCGCCCTTTGATATATCCGATTTGCCAAAGATACCATCCTTCGCCACATGCCGCACTCGGACGAGGCCATCGACGGTATCAAAACTGATGTCATCCTGGGAGAGGATGGCGTTGAACCCTGCAAGTCCGTGTCGCTGTACCACAATTCTGGCCCCTGGCGGGGACGGCCCGTCAGATACCATGACCAAGACCTTTCCTGCGATATCTTTCATTATGCGCATCACAGAGCGTGGCCCTCGAACGCAATGCCCATTGATGGCCAGTATCTCGCAGCCTTCCTTCACCGGGGTGTTGGCAAACAGCCCGCTCCTAGAGACCTCGGCGACAACTGTGGCACCGTTTTTGTCGATGAGCGACAGGCCCACCTCGCATTCAAAATCTTCTTTCTTGACCTTTACGTAACCGATATTTGGCAGTGCGATGACTGAATTGACACAGCCAGCGACAGAGAGTAGCTCTGAGAAATTGTCGTTCTCATCTCTATCAGGATCAAGCACCCCCTTCTGATGGGGCTGGACCAGAGATGACGAGCGCACTCCCGCATCTGTCACAGTCGACTCGATGGATATTGCCTTCACAAAAACAGCATTTGGCATAGAGCCATTTTCGGTGAAGCCATCAGTAACATCGTCATCCCTCTCGTATTCTACCACATCCTCGCGTACGGTGTTGGTGACTGGATTGGCGGCATCGGTATCCAGTCCGCTCAATCCCATCGTTGGTTCCGATTGCCCTGCCTCCAGCAAGTCGTCACACCTCAGTGTCACCTCCAGCTGACTCTGGGTCAAATCCAACTCATCGCCCTCATCAATTTCCCACGAAATGTAGATCTTCTTGAACGGCACAACAAGTGTAAGTTTGTGCAGTACACCGTCCAATTCATATTCCCAGGTTTGGCGCAGAACCTTCATCACCGTTTCCTTGCTGATGGTGGTGCTGCGGAACGGCTCAATGGAAAGCATGGCAGGTCCGGAGCGTTGAGGGGAGCAGGGTCCACCGTGGATATCTGGAGAGGAATCCTCATCTTCGTCGACCCACCGAAAGTCCACCTCCAATTGCTGAGATATAGCACCATTGATTTCATCACTCTCCAGCTTCGGCAGCTCAACTGACACCTGGCGAGAAGGGCCGTCATCTTCCTCGTTCGTTTCGGTGAAGGAGCAGAGGTAACCGTCGTAATTCGGATTGCCGTGCGCATCCGAGTCTAGCTCGTAGAAGATCTTTGTTGGGGCGTCGCTCGGATCTTGAGCAGCAGAAGAAGCGACGGAGCACTGCCTCGCCTGAAGATTTCCCTCCTCGCTCTGCATGAAGTACAGTTTGGACAGGCGCCGATTCTCGCTGCTCCTGCCGCTGGTCGCGATCACGGTCAGCTCGACCGACGCCTTCTCCGCCAGGCCTTTCGCGGCCCTGGCCAGGCGAGCGCCGCAAGCGCGATCCACGCCCGACGAAGTGGACGGCCCCGACGCTCTGCTCTCTTCGTCGTCGTATCGGTCCGACTCGTCCAGGTGGATGCTCTGCCGCAGCGCGCTGTCGCGCAGCTCGGACTCCTCGTCGATGACCGGGACCGCCGGCAATCCCCGCACGGTACGGGCGCACTCTCCGCACTGGACGACGCTCCCCCGCGCGTTGGACACGACCTGCAGCCCGGTCGACGAGACGTCGCCCTCCCCCAGCTCGCGGTCGGGGTGCTTCAGGGATCGCTTGCACGACGAGCAGCGGAAGCAGTCCGCGGAGCAGAAGGCGAAATCCATGCACCGCAGTTCCTTCCCCCGGGGGATTTTCGTCCGGCAGACGAGGCACTTCCTCCGCCTGGGCCTCCGTCCGCCGCGGCTGGAGAGGTCGGAGTACTCGAGGGAGCTGCGTGCGCTGTCGTCGATTGACGCCGCCTTGACGTCGGGATTGGAGATAGAGGGTTTGCGCGGAACCGATTGCGCCTCCCGTCGGCGAGCGTCGCGACGGCCGTCGTCGTCGTATCTGTGCTCAGCGACGCCCGCGGAAGATCCGCGCCGAGGGGCCGCCGGCGCGTCTCGTTCCTTGGAGGTGCCCTTGCGCAGGATGTGGATGTGGCGCCGCCGGAACAGAGACCGAGACCTCCCGTCCTTCGAATCGGAGGCGGAGGCTGCGACGGACGCTTCTTCCTTCTCGGAGAGGTCGGAAATTTCCAGCTGGTCCGATTCCGCGCCTTCCTTTTCCTTCGGCGACGAAACCGCGGCGTTCGACGGACTGGATGGGTCGTTCTTTCTCGTCCTCCCGCGGCTCCGTCCCCGACGCACGATGTTTCGGATGGACAGGTTGCTCTTCCGCTTCTCCGGGGAGGCGTTTCGGCCGCCTCCGCCTCGCCTGTCTCCCCCCTCCTTGACGTTCGACGCCTTCTTCCTCTGCTTCGGCGTCCCCGAGTACACCGTGTCCTCCTTGCTCAGCGTGCTCTCGTCGGCCTTGGAACGCATGTCGCACGTGATGGTCCGGGCCATCGAGTCCATGTAGCTGTTCGCGACGTGCCGGAAGTACTCGTCGATGCCCCCCGGGTTGGCTTCGCCCGCGCCGCCCCGGCCGCCCTCGCCCTCCGGCACGTCCATGAAGTCGTCGACGTCGTACCCCGTCCCCGTCGAGGAGCGTCCGCTGCCGCTGCGGCTGCGGGTCGGGGACAAAGCGCGCTCCTCGTCGATGGTGGGGACGCCGGGGAGGCCGCTGCGGTTGCTGTCGCTCCCGTCGTTCCTCAGGCTCAGGGACGCGCCGGTGCGGCCGCTCTTGCTGCTCTTGCCGCTCATGCTGCTCTTGCCGGTCATTTGGGACGACGTCTCCAGCAGGTTCATGTCGCTGCTGCTGGAGAAGTTGTACACGTTGCCCCCGCGGTCGACCTTGGCGTTGCGGCCGAAGACTTCGAGGTTGTCGAGCCCCGCGGAGCGATCGCTCCCGCTCGAGTCGACGGGTTCGGCGGAGATCCTCAGCCCGCTTCCGCTGCCGATGCTGCCGCCTGGTCTTAAGAAGTTGCTGCCAATGCTCCCACTGCCGTCGACCCTCGAGGAGGGGTTGGTCCCGCTTCCCTCGAGCCTGGCGGATCGATCGTTTCCGCTCCGGTCGGACGCGCCCAGGTCTCTCTGGCTCCTCCCCAAATTTTCTTCGCCTTCTCCGCCGGCGCCCCCCTCGGGTCCGCCGCCCGCCTCTTCCGGGTCCACCGATCCCCCCCCGTCGTCGACCTCCCCGTCCTCGTCGCTCTCGATGCAATCCAGCTGTCCCGTCTTGACGAGCATGGACATGGTGGGGGCCCACGGCACCGCGTCCTCGTCCTCCAAGACGTGGGCGCCGTCCCGCAGGCTGTCGTCCGGATGAGAAAAGGCGGTCGGCGAGGGAGGCGATTGGGAAGAGGAAGTGGTGGTCAGCGTCCCGTCCCCAGACCCGGCGCTCACGTCTGTTATGGGGGAGGGATGGGGACGGGGGAGGGTGGTCCGAGTGAGCACGGCCATGCAAAAGAATGAGGAAACAAATTATGTGACATATGGATGACATAAAGAATCTGCCAAGGCTGGAAGGTTTTGAAGTGAAAGAGAGACCATCGCCGCGTAGCCAAGGCCTAGCCAAATGGCAATTGTTCCCGGATTTCCACGACGTGCTCAGCGACAATCATTCGAACTGAATCAGACCCAGCTCTACCTGAAAAAACGATCTCAGATGCCCGAGTGCTCGAATGCTCAAATCCGGAATTTTCCGCTTTCCATCTGGGTCCGTACCTGCATCGACCGCCCCCCCTTCCCTCAACTTGGAGCGAAATCGATTCTTTCGAGGCACATCGATTCTTTCAAGGCACGACCGTGAGAAATTGCCACGCTTCGTGCGCAAGCGGCGGACCTCCGCATTGCCTCGCATTCTACGAGCTCTCGTCCGACATCGCCGAGACCGGGGTAAGGCTCTGCCGGAACATCGTCGTCGTCGACAACAAACGACGAGTCGCAGCGGCAACGACGCCCCGAGCGCACGCGGAACCCGTCCCTTCGAAAAACAAAACGCAAAGGCTGCCGCAAAGGCGCGAGGCCCTCCCGCGGACGTCGACGCCTACGGGTCGCTCGGGACTCCGGTCTCGGACCGAGCGCCCGACTCGAAATTCGCACGCGATTCGAATGGCACGGCAGCTTCGACGTCGCGCACTTCGTCCTCCCGGGGACGGGTTTCGCCGACGCGGAGGTACGACTGAAAATGTTCGAATCGATGCTCCTCTCTGGCTCCGTTCAAAATACATAACCCCCCCCCAAAGAAACTGTACCGCGCGAGCGAAAAGCGAGAACTTACGGCCCTTGCTCCCCTCGGTCCTCCCGCTCTCCCCGCTCCCGTGGCTGTTCCCGCTCTGGACGACCGCGACGCCCGCCCCGTCGCTGTGTTTGCGCTCAACTGCGCCGGCGCCCTCGACGCTCCCCCGCCCCGCGAACTCCTTCCGGCTCGTCGCAGAGTCCTTGGGTCCCCTCTTCCACCCCTTCGTCACGACCTTCCACAACTTCTTCGACTTGGACGGCTTCGACGCGGACGACGAAGGAGGAGGCGACTCCTCCTCCTCCGGCTCGCCGTCGCTCGCGGAGGACAGCGTCTGGCTGGCCTTGAGGCTCGACGGGCGAGGATCGGCCCGCCGGCGGCGCGTTCTTTGCTGCGGCGGCGTCGGGGGGTTCGGCGGGGACGCGGCGGCGCCGGGGGAGGCCGGGACTCGAACGGCTTCGGCGCGATCGACCGGCGGATCGGTCCCCCGCGCGACGTTCGAGCTCCGCCGAAACGCGGGGAGGACGGGATCGCTCCGGTGATTCCTCTCCCGGGCGGAGGCGACGGAATCGTCCCCCTCCTTCTCGGCGTAAGCCAGGGGATCGCTCCCCCGCTTGGCGTACGCCGCCGCGGGCGCGGCCCCTCCCGCGACGAACTCGTCCCTCGTCGTCTCCCGCCCGCGGTATCGAAAGTGGCTCGGGGAGAGCGACCGCATCGCCGCCGCGGCCGACGAGGCCGCCGCCGACTTGTGGCTCGTCGCGCTCCGACTCCCGCCGACGCTTCCGCCGTCGCCGTCGATGGCATGGCGACCGGGGCGGCGGGGCTGCTGGCTCCGTCCTCGGCGCAACAATCGGCGCGAGAGCGATTGGCCCCGCGCTTCGCGACGGCTCTGCTTCTGGAGTGACGAGGCGGACGCTCCGACGGGGAGGGACGGCGGCGAGAGGGGCGGCGAGAGGGGCGGGAGGGGCGCGGCCTCGTGCTCGGGGGCGGGATTCGTCGACGACCTCGAGGGCCGCGCGGGGGGCGCTCCTCCGTCGCCTTCCCCCTCCTCCCTCGACGCCCTCCGCGGCCGGGACGGCGCCGGGGAAGAGAGCGCTCCTCCTCCCCCTCCGATCCGGCGGGAGGCCGAGACGGACCGACTCGTGGACCTCGGCCGCCGTCCTCGGAGCAGCGAGTGGATCTCGGCGTGGTGGCTCAACCCCGCTCCTCCTCCCCCCGAGGAGGCGGAGGGAGGTTCCGCGACCGACTTCTTCCCCGACGGCGGCGACGGGCGGAGGGTCTCGCCCCGCTTGTTCACGCCGTGGAGCAGCATGACCGATGATCTGCGCGAGATGCAGCCTGTTTGCGACGTCGACGGGGGGAAGTTCGGAGGCGTTGCGGCCCGCGTTGCGGCGCGTCCCGGCCTCTCCGCCTCACCGACGTCTCGACGGCCCCGACGCCTCGAGGCCGCCGCCCGTCGCGACGATAGAGGGGTCGAGCGGTCGATCGCAATCGGCCGCGACGACGACGAGAATGGCCCCCGCGACGCGCGGCCGAAGTTGTTGAATGTGGGATAGAGATCGTCCCTCGAGAACGTCAAGAGAATAGGCCGTCCCCGGAGGCCGGAGGCTGCGCGGCGCGGCGCGGATCTCCGGTCGTGCCTACCTCTCCCGCGACCGATGTTCCGACGGCGAACGACGCGCGGACGGGCGACAGGGTGCGAGATTAGATGCGAGATGCCTCCCCGCGACGCCCCCGCCGTCGTCCGCGACCCCCGTCGTCCTCGACCCCCGCGACCTTCGCCCGCCGGAGCGTCCTCGGTCGTCGTGCGGCGGCGCCTCGAAGCCGATCGGGTTGGTGTTGGGAGGTGTTAGTTGGATGGGAGGTGTTGTGGCGGAGAGGGGTGAGGGGTTCGTAGTACGTATCAGCACTCGTGCGGATGTAGTTTCCCCTAAATACAAACTTGCAGGTGAACC
>JALLPA010000497.1:0-14704 GCA_036939895.1 Thalassiosira exigua
TGATGCTGCCGCTGAAAAAGCTCGCCTGCGGCTGGTGTGGGCATTCTAACAAGTACTGGGCAAAAGTGCTGGCCCAGCTCCCTCCGCGACAACAAGTGTCGCCCCTTGGTCAAAGGGTGGGAGGTTGGTAAAAGATTAATCTACCTAGTCGACCCACCCCGTATCCAAGCTGCCGTGGCTAGCGCCTTGAAAAGGGAATGAGAGCGGCATTGCTGCTGCGTGACTGTGGCGATGGCGCCGTGACCTCGTGTGCCTGATTGTGACTGTGTGTGATTGGGGTTTGGCTTGGTCCCCTTCGCCGTGCCATCACCATAATCAAGTCCTAAGGGTCTGGACCTCGGTTCTTCTGGCTCATGGGTCCATGGCTAGGGTGGAGGTGCCGGGGGGCAAGAGACTAGACTACTACAAGACTAAGATGTCTGATGTATGAGTGGGTGCTGAAACTGAGCGGGGCTAGTACTGGGCAAAAGTGCTGGTCCAGCTCCCTCTGCGACAGCAAGTGTCGCACATCACGCACCACGCTTGCTTGTCAGGCCATGTCACAGAGGGAGGTTGCATGCCCCACCCACACAAGGAGGGAGCGGCGGTTGCTGCACCAGGCAAACGCCAGGTCCCTCCTCTACAAGCTCCTCCTGCTGTGACACTCCCTGGTTTTGTTCGTGGTCGGAGGAAGCATGTGAACCACTGTTCGGCTTATGAAGCTTACACAAAGACCTAACTGTACACAAGAATTTCCTCGTCCTGCTGGCTCCGATATTCTTGGCTGCCCCCGTTCCTGGAGACGGCGTCATCTCATCCGTTGCCCGCAGTGAGGCCCCGCCGCCTCACAGTTGTGACTCCCTATGCTGCTGGGGCCTCTGAGGGGTTGGCATTGTATGCCATCATGACCACCGAGTTCGTGATCTCGTGCAGGTTGCTGCTCACTCCCCCTTCCACCTTCACGAAGTTGAACTTCATCCACATTGCCGCTGACATGCCCTCAGAGAACACGTCAAGCTACTCCCTCACATACTCCTTGAAGATGCCCCCCTGTCACCGCCCCATATTCTGGATCTGGGTATCCAAGTACCCAGGCAACGACAGTGGATTCGCACATCCGATGCACAGCAAGTGCATGTCCACATTGCCGACCTGCATGCCCTTTTGGCGGGGGTAATCCAGTGCCTCTGCTGCCATCTTGAGCCCCGTGCTGATCTCCTTGTCCGTCAGATCGTGGTGGACCCCGTTGCGCGGAAGTATGCGGAGAGAGGTGTCTTGCCAAACGCCGCCACTAAGACATTTACGTGGACGCCCAGATACCGGCGCCCTAGTGCTTGAATGGTGTTGAGGATTGCCACCCCGTTCAACTGGTGGTAAATGCACACATTCTTCCACCCATTCTTCCAGTTGTCGAGCTTGAGGGTGGCTCCGTCCGCCGTCATGATGTCGGTCGCCGACGCGTTCCGCGGCAACAAGCGCAGCTCGCCGTCTTCGTTCTTCTTGAAGAACCAAATGTCCTCCATCTTGAAGGGGGTCATGCGCTTGATGTTGTTGCGGGCACCCTTCTGTGTGCACTCCCTGATCCTCAGGAGGTAGTATAATGCGATGAGGGTCAGATCGTTGACCGCCAATCCAGGTTGGTCCCTCCCTTCTTCGCCCCCACCTCGACCAGGTACTCAAGGACGTCTACCTCCACCAGAGGCTTCTTCTTGGTTGCGGGGTCTGCCCGTGCCCAGCCCTCCATCATTTGGACGCTTGATGTCGTCCCACATGACGACTTTGACTCGCCCTGCCTTCTCCTTCTCCGTCACCTCAGCCTGGATGTAGGCCATGGCCTCCGGTTTGCGGGCTGATTTGCGCTGTCCCTTTTTGATGGCCGCCTCCAGCTCCTTTTGGGTCCAAGGATACGGCCTATCTTGACAGGACAGCCGCCCTTGGTATACTGGAGTAGGAGGTCCACTGCCTTATGCTCAAGTGCCAGCCCCGCAGGGTTCATCTGCCCAACGTGAGAGCCAAGCGCCTGCTTGGACGTAGGGATGGAGAAGTCACCTCAGTGATGGCGCCAGCAGTCGACGTTGCTCTGTCGGTCCAGCTCTTTTGTCTCCGCCGGTGACCGGTGCACCTGTGTTGAGCCTTGGTGCTACTAGTCCCCCGAGATCTCGCACGTTGTCACGCAGTGGGTCGGTAGGCCCCTCCCTTGCGCTCCACGTGTCTCCTCGGGGTGAGCGTGAAGGCTCGGCACCCGCGTCCCGCTGGGTTCCCCGCGACGAGCTCGATGGCTCTTTGCCTGCGTGCCCGTGTCCGTCCCGCGGTGAGCGCTCTGGCTTGGTCCCCGCGTCCCGCTGGGTTCCCCGTGGCAAGCCCGATGGCTCTTTTCCCGCGTGCCCGTGTCCGTCATGTAGTGAGCGCTAAGGCTTGGCATCCATGTCCCACTGGGTTCTCTACGGCGAGCTTGATGGCTCTTTTGCCTGTGTCCGCCATGCGCATCCCGCTGGGATCTCTGCGGCGAGCTCGATGGCTCGTTGCCTGCGTGCCCATGTCCGTCTCGCAGTGAGCGCGAAGGCTCGGCACCCGCATCCCGTTGGGTTCCCCGTGGCGAGCTCAATGGCGCGTTGCCCGTGTGCCCGTATCCGTCTTGCGGTGAGCGCGCTGGCTCGGCAGCTGCGTCCCGCTGGGTTCCCCACGGTAAGCGTGACGGCTCGTTCCCCGCGTGCCCGTGTTCTCCCTGCGTTGAGGCCAGTTCCTGCCCCATCCTTTCCCATCACGCGATCCCCTGCAGCCTGTAGCCATGCTTCATTTTCCTGTTGCAAGGGGTCGTTCCACGTCCATCCCCTTGCCTGACGGTGCTGGTTGGTGGCCGTGTCCCTGCTGCCGTAGCACTGATCATGCTGGTTTGCAGCTCGATGCCGCTCTTGCTCGTCCGTCACCCGTCTCCGTCTACGGCGCGCTCGGCGCCGCCCCTTCCGTTCGCGCTGTCCACGGCGCCTGTCGCCCGTCGTCTTACCTTCGCCCCCGGCCAAGAGCGGCGGGGAAAGCTTGAAATCCTTCTGCTCTCTCTCCCCGTTGCTACTCTCTTCATCACTGCTGCTGTCCCACCATTCGTTGAGGGGCGGCAAGGCGTCCCACAACCCCGCTTCCATCTTCGGGTGTGGGAACGCGTCGCGCCCCGCTGTGCAGATTGCTAGCTGTCGTGCTGCCTCCTCGAACGGGGTCCTGCTGTCACTCGTTGCCCATCCTTGCGGCCCCCTAGTCTCCTCCATCTGTTGTTGGTGCCTCTTGCTGTGGTGCATGGCCTCCTCCGCGCTCCGACTGACACTGCCCAGCCAAGGGGGTCATTCCTTGCGGCGCTTCTTTGGCGGAGATCCCGCCACTTCCGCGGGATCCGCCTTCTGGAACACCGCATCAACCCCCGGGTCCAGGAACGTCAGCAATGCATGAACATAGTTGTCGGCGAGTTCCTTGGGGATGGGGTGCTGGCAATAGCATCCATCCCCCCCACTGCACGTTGACGCACACCCCCGCCGGGATGCTGTACAGGCACATGTTGCACTGCCCCCTTTTCTTGTATGCTGGTAAGCAGGGGGTGTCGCTTTACTTCTTTCTAATGGCGGAGAGGATTCTGTTGAGCAGTAGGTGCCTGCCGAACTTGGCAAGGTATCGGGCCATGTAGGCGTGGATGCGGGGGTGGACCTGGTAGATTGCTATTTGTTGCTGTGGCTGCCCCGACAAGACCTGACCCAGCGGAGTGGGCCCTCCCTAGGGGATGGGACCATACTGTGATGAGTCGATACCCTGTCCCCCTGCCGCCGGCTGTTGGCTCAACTGCTGCTGTTGGGATTGATGTTGCCAGCTTCTTATGAGCGGGGGCGGGTGACCGGTTGGCACCGCCCACTTGCTTCCACCTTTCGCTCCCGCATGCTTTCCTCCCGATGATCTGGCTTCCATGGCCACTCCTGCCGCCTGCGTAGGCTGTCCCTGCTTGCCGTCGCTCAGCTTGCCCCACTTCTAAGGGAAATGGGGCCGCCGGACATACTCCCCGTAACAAATGATCTCAACAACGCTCATGAACGCCATTGTTGGCCAATCGCACGCCAGGTTGCTGTGGGCATTGCGGTAGAAATTCTTCTTCGTCCGAAACTTGCTAGGGTTGAAATATGACCGCGTGTCGGTGAGGATTGCCCATGTGTATTGTGCATATTTCTTCGCCGGGAAGTCGAGGCGGTTGTTGTACACCTCCTCTGTGTCCATGACATCCACGGCTGCTTTTACCTGCTGGTAGAGCGGGCAGAACTCCGTGAACGCGACCCACAAGAACACGATGTATTTTGTCAGTAGCAGCTGTGTGCCGAAGTAGTCGCTAGGAGGTAGGCAATGGTCACGCTTGCCCCACTTCGACACATCGGAGAAGTTCCAGTGTCAGACCGGAATTCAAAATTTTACAAAATCTTCTGTGCAAAGCTAGACACACCAAGAGGCCTGCCTCGAGTCCTTCGAGGTGGCGCGCCGACATTGTCTTCATCCTCACATTTTTTTACGTCATGTAGTCTTCTCATGTCATTGGACGAAGACAAAAACGCCTCTATTGCCTGGTGTCGCTCTCCTGGCCTCTCTCTCTCTAGGCGGGCACCGAGAGAGGATGAGGTCAGGGTTTCACAACGGCAGTTTACCACTGACGCTAGCGCGGCCACAACGAGTGAAAAGCATTGCTTGCGAATAACGGTAATTACTACCAACGCGCACTCGCAGGACCGGCCTATTAACAAAGTGGCGTCCTGAAAGTCGCTGAAATGTGAAAAACACGTGAGCGAAAAATATCCTGTGGAAAGATTCAAAAAACAGTTGATTTGGAAACCGTAACAACTCGTGCTGTTGTTTATGTTAAGCTTGCACGAGCTCTGATAGGGAATATAGTTTTCTATATTGAATTCCTACATGCCTTGACCAAAATTTAATGATTTCCGTTAAAATTTTGAACATATATGCGTAGGACATAGTGATATTAATCTGTTTGGCTCGCAAATCTTTGAGCTGAATATCCTCACTTTCTGGTTGCAGATCACCATGATGAGGAAACGCTAGTAAACTGCTCTGTCCCATAACCCTCACCAACGTATGTTATGAAATGCCATATTACACATTCAAAAATAATTTCTACCGTTTCTGTGAATCAACAGAATGTATGGCAAGAACATGAGCTTTAATTTGATGTACTGTAGCTTGCAGGAGAGTTACTTGGACAAAAGTTTCGCGTGTGCCTTTGTGACACTGAATTTCCTCACTTTTAAGAGGACAGACTAATTAACCACTTGTACCGTTGATATCCGAGCGAACTGACGAGGTTTAGCAAGTGGATGTGACGCTAGCAACAGTCGTGGTAGCGGCGGTGTAGGAGGGTTTTTACCATGGCCATTTGCACGAGAGGACGGAGGTGTGACTTGGCCAAAGACCGTCAATAATCGTACATACATAGGAATTATTTCATTGCACAAAAAGTCAATTTTGCGACCAGCCGCTAACAATTCAAGATACGTACTTAGGGGCTGATTCATTGTATTACAATCTTAACCATCTTGTTTGGAAGGTTGGGCCGTCAGTAGCAGCAGATCTTGGACAAGCTGCATAGCCAATTTATGCACATATCCATCACCTTTCCAGTGATGATATTCACAAGGATGTCATGTGTGGGATAATAGTTTGTTTGTATTGGGGTCCATGACTGTGTATTCTCTATCTCAATAACCAGTACTATAGAATATGGTGATCTCAAGTTCGGCATTTATAGTGGTATTTGGTTTGTCCTTGTCAGAGGTAGAGGAAATATTGTGGTCTTGATCACTTGTGAATAAATGTTGAAATTGCACTAGATTTCCTTCAAATTCAAATATCCTTGTTGTCTGACATGAACACCATTGCCTTCAATACAGAGGTTTGGATAAATCAGGCACATGTCATAGTGGGTTGTAAGACTCGCATCCAAGGCACTGTAGAACACAATATCATGTTTTTAGGATCTGTGTAGTCCAGGTATATTTTTCACATTTTTATCATCGCTCTGATTGGGTTGGATTGCTCCAAGTTAAGGGTAGTGAGTGTAGTGAGTACAGTCGTACATGTAAGAAATGAAAGTCCCAGTGACTTGCATGATGGATATCTTGTTGTTGTTGAAGGAGGGGGGGGCAACCTCTATCTTGGCATATGCACCATCATGTCGTAGTTGGAGGGGATATAGCATTGCTTTGCTGATGACCTTGTCTTTTAGATTACGAGCACATATCTTTAGTCCCCAGGACTCAAAACAAGTGCAAACCCTCGTAGGTGTTCATTCACCTACTACACTCCCCCTTGGAAAAGATACATGGGCATCAAACGCCAAGTTGATTTTCCACCAACTAAGAGACCAAAGCTTCCCCTGGAGCCCGGAATACTGTGCTCCCCCTGGAGCCAACATACCTTTTACCAAATGCTCTCCCTGGAACACAAGTCCCCCGTTATTCCCCGCTTGTCCCAATTGGTCTTACTCTCTCATGGAAACCAGTAGGTACCTACGCATAAGATACTCCCAACATGCTTATTTCATTTTCTCATGACATTAAGAACTTTACTTGAGCACATAATCAATCATCAAGCAAGTGAAACATAGGTACGATATCATTTACTTCCCTCCTTGTTTCGTTGAGGCTTGATCGGGGCAACGGAAGGTAGGGCCCTTGCGAGATCTGACTGGCTTGAAACTCCCATGGCGACCGTTTCTAACACAACAGTGGTCATGAGAACAATAGACTCCCTGGTTTCAGCATCGTCTTCTTTTGCTGGTCAATATCCCGCTAGCTTGTCGAAGGGACCAAGTAAGACCTCAAAAATCAGACACCCATTGCCAAATATGACGGGGAATGCTCTCGTCGTTGTTTGCAATTTTCCTTATGAAAGCACATGGGTCGACAGCAACACCGCGTCGGACCTCGTCTCCCCTCACATTATGCCATTACTTTACTGATGACCTTATCTTTTAGATTATGAGCACATGTCTCTTTAGTCCACAGGACCCAAAACATGTTCAAACCTTCGTATGTGTTCATTCACCTACTACAGGGGAGGGTGCACAGGAGAAGGGCTAATTTCAAATCTTGGTGAGCATGAAATGTAAACATTTGAGCATTAACTTGACTTTTCCTTGCATAAGATGGGGACCTATAGCTTTTCATAGTCCAAGTCCATGGTTATCACCCTGTAGAGGAAATAGCCCTGCATGTTGTTGTTGATGACTGCTCCTTGATGCTATTTATGCAATGTTGCACTTGCTCGTTACACACCAATATACACCATTCCCAAAATTTTCCACTAGTGAGTTGTGATTTGGGTGG
The DNA here is from genome assembly GCA_036939895.1 of Thalassiosira exigua. Lineage (NCBI taxonomy): Eukaryota > Bacillariophyta > Thalassiosirophyceae > Thalassiosirales > Thalassiosiraceae > Thalassiosira > Thalassiosira exigua. The sequence continues at coordinate 7,341 of JALLPA010000497.1, forward strand.
ATCTCTGTGCATATTACCAAGGCCTCAAGACACAGGTTCTGAGTGCATCCATGCTTTTCAATATGCTATGAGAGTTGCTTGGTAAGCAAACTGGCCTGTGGATAACAATTTACATCCAATATCAACTTCAGGAATATCGTGCATTTAGAGAGGAACAAAGATTTGTATATCTTGAAATGAGTGGGTGAAAATTGTTTGGCAACCATTGTGAAGAACTTTGCATCTAGAGCCAACACTACACTGTTTGAAAGAAACTTGTTACGATTTGAAGTCAGCGGTGTAGTTTTACTGTCATGATGAAAGTTGACATAGATGTAGTCGCCGATTTTGTCTTGGAGGATGTTTTTTTGTTTATGTGTGATTGTAACCTCAATTTTACCCTTGCATCCTCAGATTAGGCATTCAACCTCTTTGCCCATCTCTTCACTCGAAGTTTTGTGGTGTTTTGACCACCTTGATAAGGCAAAAAATGTCAAGAAGCCATATTTTGTATTATCTAGCATTGCCCATGCAAATCACACACACCAGTCACCCCTACTTTGATGAAAATTTGGTTGTAAATTACGAAGGATTGACCATTGTGTTGGTCATCTCAATTGTTGATAGGATAGTAGCTTTTTAGTAGTGATGGTGCTTCTGATACATTGAGATAGATATGATGAAGGTAGCTGGTGTGTGTTCTGGCTCATCTTGTGTGATGTAATTGTATTTTGGCATTTTTTGCATGGTTTGTGCCTATTTTGTTTGATGACACAATATGTCTACAATGGACATGTGGCAATTAACATCTTGCTGTAATTTGTGGATACATTGTCCCCCAATCTTGAATCTAAAGTCACTTTTACGCTTGGAATGTGATAACCTTGATAGTGGGTTCTGACAGCTTAGGACACTATGTCAGTCAGCATGTGTTAGCGACATGATATCAGTGGGATGCATTACAGCCCCATTCATTGCATTGATGGACTTTGAGAACTAGCCATTCTGTTGATGTGGCTTAGAATGTGTTGTCACAGAAGACACTATTTTTCTTCTATTTTTCTTTTACTATCTAGAAAGTGATGAAGTCGTAGTCAGTGTCTGCCATATTACTATTATACATGACAAGAGTTTTCTGCATCACTGGCATCACATTCATAATATTTGCTGGTGAATTCAAATTTTTATGCATCTCCATCACTTCTGTGGCCTTGGTTTGATATCCAAGGTGCATCATGAAGATTTTGGTAGACTTTTGCTCCTGTGTTGAGCATCGCCTTGGTCTCCTTGGATGCAGCCTCAGATGCCACACCAAAGACATGAAACCATACAATGTCCTGTCTTCAATGGCATTGGTTTGATGTCCATGATCACTTATTGCTCCTATCTAAGTCAACAGTGCATTAATTTGCATTTATTTGGGTTCAGTTGTGCAACAGATTTAGACTACATTGCTGCCAATGTATTCACTGATGGGCATTGTGTTGACTCTGCTTCCTGGATAAATCACCTCCGTATTTTCTTGTCAGTTATCCATTGAGGCCTTTTCACTTAATTGTCAGTGTGAAGTGAGTAACGAATTTGCCTTGGTGAATCTGGGAATGGGGGTGGTTGGGTGGTTGTTGGATATGGAGTTAAGTCCCTCAAAAATGTGCATTTTTACAGGGACAAGTATTGTAATTTTCAGTTTGTTTAGATTGAGCTCAGTTAACATTTTGTTGACTTGAGGTTCATCTATAAATCTTGCCATTTTGTTGATGCCCCCATCCCATGATGTTTGTTAGAAAATTGTTTGTTGAAGCTGAAGTGGAAGAGAGCAACTAAATCTTTCAAATATTGGGTAGACCCTTTTGTCCTATGTTTGCATTAGCTTTGTTTCCGAACAGGTCAATAGAGCAATAGAATGGATCTATTCGAAGGAAAAGGATGGTGTTGCTTCCAATGAAGAAACATGCTGTTCGTGACGTCTTCTGTAGAAAGTCATGAATGATCCTAATAAGATATTGGAACCATTGTGTATTGTATGTATTACATAGGAATTAGTACAAATGAAAAAAAATTGGGAAATGCTCAAACGATACATATGTACCCTAGGTATATACATACTGACCTTGTCATTTGATCAATAGGCATACGAATCAGTTCATGTTATGGTATCATCAAAATATCATTAGAATGTATGTTTGGGGGACAGGTCGGAGGACAGATCTATGTGCAGGCATCAGAAAACTTGCCCCGAACAGAACAGTCAGTTGCAACTTTCTGAGCATTGGATTGTCAACAGAGAACCCATTGTCTTGAGCACTTGCTATATTATTTGGGGACAAAACAATTGAAAGTGAACAGAATAACTTTTATAAAAAATGTTGCTTTGTTCTAGAAAGAAAAGTGTAGCCTTCAATTTGTTTGCCTCGGTTGAATTCCCTCTGCTATAGTGTTCTCAGACCATCATGGCGAGGCAACTTTGACAAAATGATATGTGTCAATTCCACTATGATGTTACTTCTGTCTTTTTGCCCAGATTAGTTGGTCAAACCCAATTTTTTGTTTTGTTGTTCTTCCCAGATATACACAGAATCTAACTTCTCCACACATGGGACTGGATTGTGTTATTGTTGGTCATGGTATTAGGGACAATTAATGGGCGCATTTGCAATATGTAAATGAGAGGCAATACGTTTCAATCAGTCACTTGTTACAAACTTTAAACAAAGCAAACAAAACAAGGGATCGAACTATCATCCCCAAATGCCCAAATGGTTTCACCGTCTAACCTTGCAATTACCATCGTCACTTCCTTTGCAGTTGCCTTTACCTTTGCCATGGTATTTTGTTGTTTTCTTCAACGACACCTTTCGTCAACACATTTACCTTTGCTGTCAATGCCACCTTTTTGGTTGTTGCCTTGTCTTTGCCATTTTCAAGCCAGGAAGGAAATAGACTGTCTGGGGAAGGAGTTTTGTCTTGCAAATTGATGATATCATCGTCAGAAAGAATGGCAGGAATTAATAGCATTGGAAGCATCAATTTCCCTATTAATTTGACTCCGGGGAGTGACGCCCTTTGAATGTTGGATGTCACAGATTAACTAAAGGTTAAGCTAGTTCCTTCTTTCACTTCTTTTGTAAAACAATCACCTTGGCATCACGTGAATGCATCCTTCGCTTCACAGTATTTTGTTATAATCCAAAATAGCTGCCAAAAGACTGAAGGGGGAAGAGTGCGTCAGGAAAAGGGGGAGTGGGATAAAATGAAAAACTCATATGTGTGGCTATGACTGAATATATTGTAAGAAAATCCATTGATTGTATGGCCCTGGTTACTACCCCCTAGAAAGAATAGGCCCTGACTTAAATATTTGTTGAAATTAGTACAATCATGTCAACAAAGTATCTCCTTACTACCATTCGATTACCAAGTTCTCTGGAAGAATATGTGAGCAACCACTGAATGATCTAGTAGATGCTAACCATGGCCTTATTTGCTGCCCACAGTAGCAGTGTAATGACCGAGAGCAGAAGGAAATATTCACGTTGATGACTGTGGTAATGTTGTGTGGAGGTTGTATATTTTGTAAAGGCACATATATTCCGTTTCTTTGTTTTCCATCATCGCGAAAGACACCAGTGGGGTTCTATAAGGGAGGAAACATGATGAAGAAAAGACGGCAATGGTGGGTGCCAACAGGGGAGCACATCATGGAGACCCCTCATGTTGTCGTGCACACTGGCCTAGGTGGGCAGTGCAATATCCACCACTGAATTGTCTTCATTGGTGAGCCCAGGCACATGTTGTGGTTTTTTCTGCCCTGAATAGAAAAGAAGTGATATGCCAGCAAAGAGCTCCATCTCATTCAGGGAAGGCAGGTGATCCATTTTTGTTATGTCACATAGGCATCATAGCCTGGCAAGTAAGATACATACCCATATTTGATATTACTTGGAGGATGCTCTGTTTTAATCGGAAGCTCGTGTTCTCCATCTCAAGCATAAGGTATTGTAGTCTAGCCGTCTGAGTTGTCACAGAAGGCAGGGGGTGTCAACTTACAACACCAAGCAGCTGGAGGGAGGCGTTTACAGTCGTGTGGACGAGTCGACCATAACTCTCTGTCTGACGATCGCCTCATAGGGTCATGAGTGAGTAAATGTCTTCTTTTCTGCATGCCATACGAAGTAAAGAGGGAAGAGGGACAAAGCTTGGATAAAAATTACCATGGTGGCATTCAAAAGGGAGATAGCACAGAACACCAATATCAAGAAGTGTGATATCTCCTACTCCATTATTGTAGTGGTGTCTAGTAGCTTCCTTCCTGTGGAAGGCAAACATATGCTAGCTGTGCTGTCAATGATGATCACAGCCTTGTGTCTATCACATGCGGGAGCTCAGGATGAACAAACTCCAAGTCCATACGTAGTTGAACATCATATCAGCTGCTGTCAATACTGGGAGAAGAAGGCTTGTCAAGAACTAGCATTGCAAGGATACCACTTTTTGATGGGAGATGAAAGGAGGGCATGGGAAATTAGCAGGCGAACAAATTGGCACCCCTCCAAAATGTTTGTTGGGGGACCCAAAAAAGCCAGCCAAGATACCCCTCCACCATCAGCTAGACATAGCATGGCTACTGAAGGAGTAACTGACAATATCTAGGTTACGGATTTCACGGGAGATACGGCTATGATGGCTTGAACTTGAGAACGATAGACCCATGGTCGGAAATATCAACCTCAGCCGGTGCTAGTCGCCAGCCGCACCTCACGCTCCACAGTTACGGTGAATGACTGTGCACTCTACACCGCAAAATCCAAAATTCTTAGCACGTTTCGATGAGCTGACACTCGACAGGAAATATCCACAGAATACGACAAGCACCATCCACAGGAAGAGGCGGAGGATGAGTATGCTGTCATCACATGCATTTGCAAGAGGAACGCCACTGTGATTATGTGGAGGAAGGTAAACAATATCGTGTCTCGGAGGATATATCCAAGACCATATCTTGATTGATATGATTTGTCCTTTTGACATCAGACCTTTTACGAGGCAGCGTCAGGTCATGAGTGTGTGCTGAGATAATCAAAAGCTGTGAGTGTTAGGGCAACTGTCATGGCAACAGATCAACATCCATAGTGACCAATTTTGTCCACCATGGTGGGGTTGACCATGGTGGAGTTGACCCTTGGTCCAGTGCCTCCCGTAGGAAGCATGTGAGAACTAGTATGCGTTGGATTTTGGGTCACTGTAAAAAACATGACAATCACTTGTCAGCTGTACTGCCAAATGATATGGAAGAGGGATGTACTGGAGATAGACCAAAGATAAAGGTAGTCAGGGTCTACTAGGAAAGAACTGTTAGTATGATGGACACAGACAAGGAGAATGGTATTTGTGATAGTAAGGGTTGATCAGCATGGTGACAGAGATCATAGGGTGTCAAAGAAGAGGTCCAGTCAATTTCAGCAAATACCACAGCCAATCAACTGCACTGTAAAAACAGATAAATCAAATGTCAATATCAAACTGGATGTTCAAGTTGTCTTTGATAAAAAACAAGGACACCATAGGATAAAATAAGGACAAATGGTTGATATCCTAACCTAATTCTAAATAACCAAGAACTTTAATCCAATGAATCCTAGCCTATGTAAGGTTGAGAAACTTATGCATATCCTAGCCTAACTTGCCAGGGTGGTTCTAGTTACAAGCATGGCCTGATGAGTTTGTTGTCTCATGACTTTCCAACCTGGCTACCTATCTTAATATTGACTTGACCCACTTTTTTCAAAGTCTGAAGAAAAGATCAACAGGGAGTCCCAAGCTCAGAGTATTACTTTATAATACATAGAACTTCGTCGGATTCAATTCATTTTTTGTACCATATTTGGAATGCTTCAGGACTTAATTTTGTATTTCTTTAACAACTTACCCGAAGTACACATTTGAGGAAAAGCCCTTGTTGAGATGACTTCAATGAGCCTCATTCCTAACTCCATCAGAAACATGTCCTATTCAGGGTGCAAAGGTTGTGTGCTTCACCCTTAGATACATTTATGTTTAACAACTCTGGAGTTTTTTGAAAGGGGGTGCGCGAACTAGGAATGGTTTGCAAGTAGTACCTAGAAATATCTGCATAGGGTGTACATTATTATATTTTAGAGCTAAAATGAAGTCCCAAGGGTGTCTGGACCTTGAATCAATTTTGACCCGGCCCACTAACTGGGCGGAATTATTTTCGCATGGAAGACACTGGTTTCAACAAATGCCACTTTACTGTCATTCCTCAAAGAGATAAAACAATGAGAAAAAAGAGTCAGGGTCTAACTTGTTTATTTTACTGAGAAAAAATCCGCCCAATTTAGGTTGTCACATTCCATTCCAAATATATGGTATCTGATCCATACAAGATCGAGACCAATCCACTGTCAACACAACCAGGCACTCCTGGCCAAAATTGGGGCAGAAAAATGGACAAACTTGATGGTTTCTAAACTCACATATCGCCACATTCCGCTAACCACGGTGGCTAAGTATTCACATCAGCACTCACCCAAATGTGTCCTGCGACTGTGCGCTTGTCGGCATCCGCCATTATTGGCGTTAATCTGCTGCTGGGAGGTTCGGACGTATCGTCTTCAGGCTCAAGGCGATCATCAAAATATTGGCATTCAGAAATTGTCCCAATTTTTCGGACAGAAAATTTCTGGTACCAAAATCAGCCTCTACTTATGTAGAATTTATGGCGGGAACAAACCTACACGCTATTTTGTTATTCAAAATTACTATGCGAAACAATAACTTCGGCGACGGTGAAACGGACAGGTAGTTTGCACCACGAACCGAAATGAAAATAGACAAAACAAAGTTACTAGTGTTCCTACGTGGCGACCAACGTCCGCCCGGTCGCCCCCGAACCATGGCCTTGTAACCGCCCTAGAGGGCAAGGTATCGACCTCCGCTGACCTAGGCAATGTTCGCCGTGTGGAGGATGCTTCGTCGTTTACCCTCCCCGACCCCGACCGCCAAAAATCCGAGGCCAAACGGTTAACCACAACCAAAGCAGCCAACAAGACGGTCCAAACCACTGTCGTTGGCGAACCCGACGGAGATTGGACCATCATCACCGATGCCGGCAACCCCTTTTGCCCCTGGTCCTCCCTCCCAGAGGAGCGGGAACTAGCCGTGCCCAATCCCCCCCGATAATATGCGGTCAATCAATTGGACGTGGAAGAACGAGGACGGAGGGATCGGATTTTGCCGACGAATCATCGAGAAGTTGGACGCCATCACCGAACAAGATCCCAGGGACTTCACGGCATAAGAGTTATAGATGATCGAAGACGATATCTTCAGAAGAGGGAGAATGCTAGAAGAGATAACTAGGGAGG
>JALLPA010000498.1:0-26580 GCA_036939895.1 Thalassiosira exigua
ACATGCCGGTCGCTAGATATCACGCTCGAGAGGAGATATCCAGTAATGTCCTTGGTAGAACCACGGACAGGTAGAACCGATTCGAGCTACGATACTAAAAATAAAGGCGCGATAGCTTTGTTCGTAGCGGCCCAGTATTGTTCAGTGCGGCTCAAGTGCTGGCCTTGTCCCAAGTCGTTAAAGAGTAGGATTACTACTACATTGTACTGGTCAACTAATGGAGAAATGGAAGAGATCGCACATGCTAACTTCAGGGCAAAGGCCCACATTCTGTGCTCAAAAATCAACTTCAACGATGGATGAGAGGCCCCGTAGCGGGAAAAGACGAGGGGAAGAATCCAGTCCAGCCTGGGCAAAAAGGCTAAAGTATTCATCTACCGTTCGCTCACGGCCACCCTCACACATAGCCATCATGGTCAGATCAGACTGGACCCTTTCTTGCTCAAGGCGACTTGTCGTGCTGGCCAATCCAAGAAGAATGTCATGCCCGACAATCTTGGCCTTGGGCTTTCGAGACACCTTGCGGATGTTGTTAATGATTTTGACACAGTCTTCGTCACCCCAATCGTGAAAAATAGCCTCGAAAATTATTGATAAGTATTGTAGTGGAATATCAGCATAGCTTTCCAGGAATCCCATAAGAAAAAGGCGAGGTCGTACTTACCTTGAGGTAGAAGACGTCACAGTCTGCTACCTCTTCAGGTAAACCGTCGGCAAAGAAGTCTCCCTCGACAATATTGATACGCTCTGATAGCCCAGAGGCGTTTACATAGTCTACCGCTCGCTGCGCTGACCCATGTTGTTCCATGATCATGCCTTTCAAGTGTGGATATTTCGAGCACAGAGCTGCAATGATAGTGCCCTTACCGCCACCTATATCACACATCAAGACATCATTTCGAAAAGTAGGATCTGGATACCAGTCGGCGATTAGAGCTTTGGCAACTTTGTTAGAGATTTCGTTCATGGCGTTGTCGAAGAGGGTAGCTTCGCGATCGTGCTCTGGAATGGACAGGTATTCAAAGAGTCCCATGCCCATGGCTTCTCGCACCCCTGAGCGTCCTGTTTTCAGTGAATGCATGGCTGTGGCACCCATAGAGCTATGAAAAATGTTCAACGTTTGGTACAAGTCAGCAACGGTTTCGGGGTGCGAGTACTGAAAGTAAGCACCCAGAGGTGTGACTTTGTATACTGAGTGGTGTAAACTGGAGCCGTCACTTGGTTTTTCAGGAACTCTCTCCAGCAATCCCATGGAAGCCCCTCCTCGCATAAAGCGGCAGGTAAAATCAACGTGCAATGATAAATGCGTTGCAACCGAAGCACAATCTCTTTTGCCGTCGATTTCATCAAACAGGCGATGCTCGACCAACCCTTGGAGCAGGGTGACTTCCCAGTAAAGATTTTGAAAGCCCAGGGCTCGACGATCGAGCGGTGTAACCGCACGGGCCACGCTGAAGCACGCGTCCGCAATGCGGATGCGAAGATTGTAGTCCAGCCATCCTATCATTTTTGACGGGTCCATGCTTGATAAGCTCGGGCCGTGCTGAAGAATGACGCGACCAAGGAAACCCATGGCGACAACAGTCGCCGTGACAAGGAGAGACGGCATAGACTTCATTGTTGTTGAATGAAACAACCGGAGCCAGAGTGTGCCATTATACGACCTACATCTTTTGTTTCCCCTCTCTGCAACCCCGATTGCAGCCTCGTTGATAAACGAGTTGGTTTACACCAAAGAGAAGCTCCACCACGGCTCTATCTACATGTGTATGACGAAGAGAACCATTGCGAACTGAATGACAAGGCCTCGTCAATCGATCAACCCAGGATTCGCACTTTCGTAACATTATTGTATGCAGCAAAGCATGTGTCAGCGTCAGAGATCAACCCTTCGCTCACCTCTCACTTCCTCACGTGCGGGCGGAGGGAAGAGGATAGAGGATGAGCGAGAAGAGGAGAACAGACGGCTGAAGACGGGCGCAGGGCCGCGAGGGGCGGGGAACGTCAAGAAATCTTTATGTCATAACACTTCATGTCAATAAGTTATCTACCACGCAGGAATAAATAGTTGTAACAGTAGAGAGAGATATCCAGATACAGTTTTCATTTGATTGCTCGCAGAGGTCTTGCTCGCGCGCTTCCCGCCCCCGCAAACCGTGTATGCGTGCGCCATTTCGTACCAAGATTGTCTTCACTGTGGTCAATCACCCTGACCTTCTTATCCTGGCTGGAAGAGACCCCATCGTTCGTACACAAATCATAGAAATTGAAAGATCAAAAGAGCCTACAAACTTCAAACATCGGTACGATTCAATAGAATCCAAAGCAGAGACGTTCGGAGACTTCCAACAAAGCCAAGAGATTCTCGGGTCCATAAAAACGCGTAAGGTACGGCATCAGCTGCAATGAGCATACAGAAAAGAATATGGGATACTTCGTTCACCCGAGCGTTCCAACTTCGGTTGCCAATCATCTCCGCACCGATGGCGGGAGTATCGGGGGGTGTGCTCGCAGCGGAAGTCACGAAGGCGGGGGGTCTGGGCATGATCGGCGCGGGGCACTTCGAAGATGTGGACGAGACGAAGGCCGAAATCGAATCCTTCGAGGAGGCCATGAGATCGGCGCGTCCTGTGGCTTTGCAACGCGAGAAACAGCGGTCGGACCTGGCGATCGGCTTCATAGGCTTTAGCTCGCTCGCAGCCCCGATGGGATGGGAGAACTACGAGCACATCATGAGGACGTATCGGCCCAAAGCTGTGCAATTCTTCGCTCCATCCATAATGATCCAGGAGGGTGGACAGAGCAATGTGGAAATTGCCCACGAATATGGAGCGAAGTTCATATGTCAACTTGGATCCATCGACGAAGCAAAAGAAGCGATTCGACACAAGGTCGATGCCATCGTTTGCCAAGGCAGCGGAGCCGGCGGGCATGGCCTGCGGCGTGAATTGGGAAACTCCGCCATGGCATTGGCATCCCAAACTTCGAGAATGACCAACATTCCAGTAATTGCTGCCGGGGGCTTCGTCAATGGAAAACACATGGCGTCTGCTCTGTGCGTATGCGATGGGGTTTTGATGGGGACCCGGTATTGGGCTTGCAGGGAGTCGTTGGGAAACAAACTCCTTCAGAAAGAATTGATCAGGGAAAATTCATGCGATGATGTCATTCGAACGCCAGTGTTCGACCAAATACAAAATGAGCCAAAGTGGCCGCATCCATATAATTCTACCGGAGCCTTGCGCAACCAAACGACGAGGGAGTGGGAGGGTAAGTCGCCGGAAGAGTTGCAGCTTGCGATTGAGAAAACAGGCTTTATGAATCAGTACGAAAGATCAGGCGAAATGTCAGACGGAAATATCGTGCCTGTCGCTGCAGGAGAAGGGGTGGGCGAGATAGATGGCATCGAAGGGGCGTACCAAATCACGCTTCAGGTAGAACAAGAATGCGTTGATGCAATTGAAAGGCTCCAGTCATTGTACAAGTAGTTAACCTATATTACTTCTGTCTCATAGTAGTGTCCCCTTAGAGCGAAACATAGACCAAGGCAGAGGCTAAGGCAAGGAGGACTGAGGGACCCGAGACAGATGAGCCAGAATCGAGGAGGTCCGCCCGCTCCACCACAGCTGCAGCCACGACGGGGGTTTCGGGCCCAACCGGCGGCTCTGGGGCACTGGCAGAGACATCACCAGCCCCAACGGCGGGTTCCAGGGGGGTTGCTTCAGTGGAGGAGTCAGCGAGACCTTCGCTGGTCGTCGGGGCAGACTCAGAGGCAGGATCTTGAGCAGGGGCGTCGGCGGGGCCTTCGCTATCCCCGACACTGGGCTCTGGGGCTTCAGCAGCGGGCACGCCCGTGCTTCCACTGGAGTCTTCTGACACAGCCCAAGAAGGAACATACTTCGACGCGCAGTCCTTGAACGTCTCGGACTCCTCCTTGTCCTGGCAGCACGTGGCGATTCCGCAGACCGCGCAGAAGGCATCTTGGGGATCGAGCTCGAGCACGACGCTCCTCTCCACCGCCAGGGCGGCCGCGCCGGTCCCGGCGCCGCCGGAGCACTTCTCGGCGCACGCGGCCTCAAACCCCTCGGGCGCGCACAGCACGAACGCGTTGTCGTCGCAGGCTCGCTCGTAGTCGATGGTCGCGAGGTCGAAGTTCGCGCTCTCGCCGCTGAAGACGTCGCAGAAGCCCTCGACGGCGGGACACGCGTCGTCCCCGCCCGCTTCAGGGCAGATGTCCGGGGTCGCGGCGTCGCCGACGAACACCTCGATCACGCCCGCCAACTGGGTCGCCATGCCCTCCATCACCTCGCCAAGCTGGGTCGCCACGCCTTCCAGCGCCTCGCCGATGTCCTCCATGGCGGGCTCCATCACGGTGGCCATGCCGGCCGCGGCCTGCGACACGAATTCCGATGCGCAGTCCTCGAACGACGCGGTCGCGCCCCCGGCCCGGCAGCACTTCGCGACGCCGCACAGAGCGCAGAACGAGGCGCTCCCGTCGCCGACGTCGCCTTCGCACCGCTCGTCGCACGCGCCCTCCAGATCCCCGGCGCAGAGGAAGAGCGCGTTCGAGGCGCACACCTCGTCGAAGTCCACGCTCGCCAGGTCCAAGTTGGCGGGGTTCAGGCCGCTCCCGGCCGCCTCGCAGAGCCCGTCGACGGGGCAGGCGGCGGGGTCGCACTCCAAGTCGAGGGCGGAGAGGGCGGTCGAGTCGTCGACGATCGCGGCGAACTCGGCCGCGGCCCCGTCGAGGAGCGAGTGGAGGCCCTCGGCGATCTGGCCCATGGATGCCCCGAGTCCGTCCCAGTCGAGGGCGTCCCAGTTCCAGTCGGTGGCATTCCAGGCGAAAATTTGCAGGGATCCCATGCCCAGGTCGTTGTCGTTGGTTCCCATGGCGGCCTCCGGATCCGCGTCGAAGATGTCCCCCAGCTGCTCCAACCCCTCCGACAGCATCGACTCCCAATCGTCGGGGACGAGCGCGTCCACGAGGTCCTGCATGTCGAAGTCCCCGGACGCGTCGAGGTCCTCGATCTCGGGCACGTAGTCCTCCACGTTGGGCAGGGTGGCCTCGCACGCGCCGTACCCCCCGGCGCCGACGCAGCACCGGTAGAAGTCGCAGTTGGCGCAGGCCAGGTCGGTCGTCACGCCGAGCACGGTGGAGAAAGAGGAGGAGCCGAACAGGCCGTCGGCCTGCTGACGCTGGACGGCGACGGCCCCCCCGGCGCCCGCGCCGCCGTCGGAGCAGAGGCGATCGCACATGTCCAGCGCCGATGCGGGGACGCAGCCCGCGTCGCACGTCGACGCCGGGTCGACCGCGGTCACGAAGCTACCGCACAGCTCGTCGTCGGTGCACGTGTCCCCGCACGTCTCGGACAGGAGGCCGCCGAGGAGGAGGTCCCTCCCCCCCTTCTGAGCGTGGGAAATCTGCTGGAGGGCCCGCAGCCCGGCCACGGACGCGGCGTAGGATCGCGCGCGCGGGATCCGGACGGAGGAGGTCGCGCGAATGCTCTCGGCGTCGCCCGAGCCGGAGGCGAGGAGGACGCCGCTCGCGAGGTGGACAAACTTCATTATGTGTGCGCGTTTGTCACTTGAACCGCTAGATAGAAGAAACGGCTGGACGTTTGGGCCTGGTTTGGGCTAGCCTATGTCTGTGCCTATGACGGGAGCGGACGGGAGCGTGGACACAACGAAGGACGCGGACGCAAGAGGGTCAGGTCAACCATGGGTCAACCCACGCATCGCGAGACATGAACGCGGAGCCGGAGCACGGAGCGGATCGCGGAGCGCCCCGCCCGCCCTGCCGCCCCACCCGTCGAGGGCGGAAGGCGAGCACGGCGAGAACGCTCACTCACCCACCGCCCCGACGCAAGGCAATCTTCTCACCTGAGGTGTTGTCGAGTTCGTTTTTATGGAGGGGTTGGGCCGACGTCGACGCTGCCCCCACGGCCATCATGGCCGTGGCCGTGGTGGGTTCCGTTTTGCCATAATTTTTGCTGTGCCTTCGCATCCGTCGAGATGGCTTATTTTTCAGTGCCGTCACGGGTCCCATTTCCCGTTTTCGTGCTCTTTCCCACGTTCGATCCACGTTTAAAAGTAAGATTGGATAACGTGTCATCCGAGTTACTCAAGCCAAGCCAAGTCATGATATGTGTGATTATTCATCGTATTATTATTTGTCTCTATTGACATAGTGTCTTATTCATTTACTTTCATTCGATCGTGCAATCCGATCGAGAGGAATTAAAGGTAATGGCCAAAATTCCACGTTGGAATTAATATTGTTATTCGTGCTGTAGAGAGCTACGTACGGCCGTGGTACACGACACGACTTCTACAACAATCGCCACGATGAAAATGAAGAGAATTTGAAATATGGATTCCTGCGTGATAATATATCCGGGTATTTTTATTTCTTAGTCAAATGTTTCTGAAGTTGTTGTAAGATGTAGATAGTACAATAGCCCCAACTTGGCCCATCCCAAAACCCAAAAGGCTTCCTTGAGGAAAGAGAGGAGGCTATCTATGTTGGGTTAAGAGATGAATTCATTGGTGAGAGTATGATGTGGCAGTGGTGACAATGGTGATGGCAACATCCAGTAAGAGATATTATTTTCTGAGCATTTGTGGCTCTTTCCGGCACCAGTCTCACGGTTGTAACTACATCTCTCCTGTATCTGTGAAGCTGTTAGTGAAGAACGCGGAATTGTCAATAAAAATCACAGCTTAACGTCGGCTGAATTCTAAATTGTGTTTACGTTTATTTGTCTTTGCCAATGAATGTATTTACATGAACATTAAATGAACGTTACAACAACTGGCTTTTCAATTTATAATACCAAGATTGTCATTCATATCCATATATCAACTGCCGTGACTCGACTGGACTGTTAATGCGGTACAATGTCATCATATCAAAAATTTTGAGGGCTCAGGAAAGCGAATAATCAGTTTTTATGATACACAGATGTGTTTAAGTACAAAACTGATTCAAATTCTACGAAGCTCTATTTGATAGCAAAATATTCTATCCTTGTATACCTTTCTGCGCCGATACGAGATTTGGGGTTGAACTTGACCTCGGGTTTTTTTCAATGCTGGATTAAAAATTCAAAAAAAACTTACTTAACGAATTTGAGCACTAAGTTTTTGTTCGTTGTTCTTTTTTGCAACTTGCCAAACCCAACTTGCAACATGTCAGGGGGGTGGTGGGGTGAAGACAGCGATAATGAGTAACGATTTGAAAATTGAAACTTGAAACTTGAAACTTGAAACGAGCGAGCTCACAGGCACCGCTCCAGATCTGACAGCGGCATGGCGCTGGTGTGGACAAGGCAGGAGATGAGAAGATGGAGGCCATCAGGGGAGGAGGGGTCAAGCTCCACGTCGAGCACATATCTTGGCGGCAGCGCCACTTTGTTTGTTAGCCAAGTTGTGTGAGCATGCATCGTCGGTGGTCGGTGGCGAGTGGGAAGACAGAACATAGGTTTGTCGATCGAGCGCCGAGCAAATTGTGAGAGGAACGAAGGGCAGGGATAGGCATCATCTGATGTGAGCCAGGTGCATTATGTTAATACTGAGCATGACGAGAATCTACTACCCCGGCCAACATAAACCTGAAGAGACAAATATGACCGACGAACAAGCCAAGCAGTTCTTCCCATTGATTAACAATGCACACGTATTTTTGAAGTCAAGAATGTAAAAGCGCACGGACAATAAATGGTGGGAGGACAACATGAAAGAACGGTTAGCCCTGATTCTGAGCATATTAGCGAAAACGTAGAGTTTGTGGTAATGCGCAAGCTGTACAAATGCTCGGGCAGATTGGGTCATCTCAATCGCCTTGCGCGAGCAGTCTATTATTGATTTTCTTCCTCCAAAATTGCCGGGGTGAGGNTAGGTCATAGAAACGCTAGTACCCCCCAAAACGTTCCCCAACCCTACGGGCGAGGAGAATAGAGATGGAAATTGGAACTTCCAGCTGTTAAGAAGTTTTGGCGAGTGGAGCAACGGCGGTGTAATATGGGCTTCTACTTCGTAGATATAAACGTCCCGGCTAAGATTTTGTATTTTGTGTATTTTTTCAAAGATGTGCTTAGATATTCTTTTCGGTGGTGTCATAGTATGATATATGTTCCTACATTCACATTATTCTCAAAAACAGATAATGCATGATTGCAACAATTTCTTGTCACCTGGGTGGTTGCACTGGCTTGTCTTCGGAAAGAGGCCTGATAGGAATGATACGATGTCACCAAGGTATTTTTTGATAACATATTTTACATTGTAAATAAAGGACAAGATCTAGGCACTCCAGTAGGAGGACTTATAAGCTAACAAAAAAGATATTGAAAATGAGGCCATACTAGACTCTAAACTTGATATTACGTTTCCAAGAGGAGATCATCAGATTTGATGGCAAGGTACCAACTTCAGAAAGCAGGCCACTGAACGGGGGGCTTCGCATATTTAAGAATCTATGAAGTTGTTGAGGCAAACTGGCTCTATCACAGGACCTACAGTATTCAATGATTTCATTGTGCAACGACCATGACCGGGCCGGTGGTCCGATGAAGGAGTCACCATCTAGAAGGTCCATGCCCAATTTTGAAGTGCAAGAAAAATGGCCAGATCGCAGACTTTCCCTCAGAGTTGATGATATTGTCATCCGAGCGCATGAGATTATCGACAACAGAGGCGATAGCTTTTCGTGTACGTCACTACCTCGACCTTGACCTTTCGTCGTGCCTATGACTGCGTTCGTCGTAATCTTTGCCACGATGACGATGCTTCCTCGGACGTTCGCCCCCCTCGTCATCGGAGTATTCGCGCCGTCGATGATGCTTTTTCCTCTTCTTCTCGCGATCACGACTGCGGCTGCGGCTGCGTTTCTTCCGCGACGAACTGTCCCTGTGACGATGATGCTTGCGATGCTTCCGTCTGCGCCGACCGCCGTCGGAAGAACCCTCGCTTCGCGACGCGCTCCTCTGATCGCGGCGCGCGCTGTCGCTCCCGCTTCGGCTTCTCCTCCTCCTCCTTTCTTTTCTTGCCCTTTCTCGACTGGGGCTGGGGCTGCGACTGCGGCTGTCCCCATGGCGATGATTGGGCGTCGGGCCCTCATTCCGACGCGAATCGATGTTGCGATGAGCGTCGCGTTCGTCCCCGGACCGCATCCTGCGGCCGAAGTCATCGAACTCGGAACCTCCCTCTCCCCGATCGCGGTGCGATTCCATGCGATGATCCGGTCGGTACCCCGCGTCATGGCCCGGGCGTTCCCAACGGTTGTTGCCGTCGCGATGTCCTCTTCCCCTTCCCCTTCCTCGCCCTCTCCCTCGTCCTTGACCACCTCCGAAGCCCCTCCCGCCGTTTCTCCCGCCGTCTACGAAGCTCTTATCCATACCGCTGCGGTCTCCCATTCGGTACCTTTTGTTGTATCGATCCCAGACCTGCAACGTACAGAAGATGTGTTTGAGTCAGGCAACGAGCACGCTTTTCAATTTCGCCACCCTAAACGCAACAAAGCGCCCCTCACCTTCGCGACGCTTTGGGAGAAATCCACCTTGATCCTCCGATCGTCCACGAGGGCGTTGTCCATCTTCAGATACGCCTCGTTGCACGCCTCGTTCGTCCCGAATTCCACGAACGCGTACTGCAGGCTGTCTCCCGTGTCCGGATCCCGCACGATCTCCGCCTTCGCCCCTTGTTCGAACCGGGAGAAGATCAATTCCAGATCCTCGTCGTTCGTGAGGGGGTTGAGCTTGCACACGAACAAGACGTTCTCGGGCGCCGTGACCTCCGCGTCGGGGCGATCGCCCAGCATCTCGAGGACGACCGCGCGGCTGGCGTCCTGTCGCTTGCGCCACTCCTCCTCCTGGCG
Source organism: Thalassiosira exigua (assembly GCA_036939895.1). Taxonomy (NCBI): domain Eukaryota; phylum Bacillariophyta; class Thalassiosirophyceae; order Thalassiosirales; family Thalassiosiraceae; genus Thalassiosira; species Thalassiosira exigua. The sequence goes on from JALLPA010000498.1 coordinate 9,875, forward strand.
CTCTTGCAGTTCCAGCCGCTTCCGTCGCGCCGCCTCGTCTTCCTCGTCGTCGTCTTCGCGGTCGTCCCATCCCGCGGTCGCGAAGAGGGTGGAGTCGTCCGCCGGGATCCGCGCGGACGCCGTCTCCTCCGGGGGACGGTCGTATTCCGGCGACTTCGGCGCGAGGGGACGGCCGTCCGTCGGGTCTCCCCCGGGTTCGTCGCCGCCGTCGATCGCCACGCCCCTCCGCCGCATCGCGTCCTCCATGCCGGGGGGATCCTCGAACGGATCGTGCACGACCAGCACCCTGCGGAGGCGGACGTCGGCGTAGGGCCTCCCGTCGTCGTCGCAGTACGCGCGGTTCAGCTTCGACAGCACGTCGTTGTCGTCTTCCGCCACGGTCCCCAGGGAGAGGTAGCGCGGACCGTCGTTCTCTCCGTCGGCGCCGTCGTCCCGCGCGAGGTCGCCCAGGCCGTTGTCCTCCCCGAGCGTGATCAAGAATTGCGATCCGACGGTGTGCGCGACGTTCCCCATCTCCATGGCCAAGACGACGCCCTTCTTCCTCAGGTCGGGGGGAGAGAGGAGGCGTCCGTGGCTCTGGAGGAACCGACGTCGGCTCCGGCTGACGTCGGGGGGGGATTTGGCGCCGCTCGGGGAATTTTGATAGGAGTCGATGAGGCCGTAGATGGAGCAGCCGCCGGTGCCGTCTCCCTTGGGATCTGACGAAGAGGTCGGGGCGGTTTTAGAGTCAAAACCAGAGCCCGTCAGGCGTCAGGGCACGCCGCAGCGACCGCGCGACGGTGCAACGAAGGCGACGGCGCCAAGGGAGCATCACTCACCCCCCATCTGGCAATACTTCCCGGGGACGACGTTGTACACCAACGCGTTCGTGTAATACCGCGCCTTGGCCAACTTCAGCAAGTTCTTGCACAACGCCGGGGAGCCGTCGACGTCCAGGTCGAGGACGACGTCGCCGAACGTCGTCTCCAGGAGGACGGACATGGTCCTGTGCCTGTGCGGGGGCGCGACGGATGTTTGGGGGCGGGGGCGGGCGCAGGCTTGCGTCCGCTCGTCGCGGCGCTGGCCGCGGCCGTGGCGGCGCCGGTCGCGGCCGTGAGGGCGACGTCGGATGAAGGATGGACGCGGGGCGCAGCGCGCCGCGGCGGGCGACGACCTGATCTCTGGGACCGACGGCGACAGTGGCGGGTTCTTGGCGCGATCGGGCGGTGCGCAACGACAACGGCAATGGCAAGAACCCTACCTGAGCTCTGGATGGAGCGGAGATAGTTTACCAAACATTGAAACTAGCGAATAAAAAGAATCACATTAGATATGTCAATAAATATCTACTTTTTTATGTTTTGCCGCCAATAAATTCATTTGGCGATACAATGATTAAACCCTGGTATGAGGCGGGGGACTAGGTATGATAGTTTCAGTTTCGTTTCTTCACACACAATTAAAATATCCTGAGGGTTAAGATATCGCTCAATGATAGATCAATGTAAGTGATGTGTTGGAATGCGTTCAGGGATAAAAAATTATTCTCGACATTACGATACTCTCACTTAGAATAAAAGGTAACATTCACATAACTAGTACCCCCAACATCAGTACATGAGAGCTATGAGCGCTGCTATTTGACTCTCGAAGGATGGGGGTGTCGGCGTGCCCCACGACCGCGCGCACCAAGGGCGTCCTCGCGATCTCCATCGACGGATCCTCGGGGAAGCTGTCGCATCTGAACGACGGCGCGCCCATCTTAGCGGCGGAGGAGGCGCCGAACCCGTCGTATCTGTGCGCCTTGGAGCGCGTCGACGACGGACGGGGCGGCGGGCGGGAAGGAAGGGGAGGAAGGGAAGGGCGCCAGGCCCGAGGCCCTGCGCGAGGGGCGGCTGTGCGTCGTCTCCGAGGGTCCTCGGGGTCGATGGCGATCGTTCGCGTTGGTCCGGGAGGAAGGTCCGACCGGAGAGACGAAGGTTTCTAGCGACGCCCGCGGGAGAGCTTCTGGACACGGGAGGATCGTACCCCTGTCACATCATCGCGTCAGACGCAGGGGACGGCAGTGAGTGCGTGGTGGTCTGCAACTATGGGGACGAGGAGAGGATGCTGTCCATATTCGGCAACGGCGAGTCGTCAGGCTCGGGCTCCTATGTGAGAAAAGTGCGCATCCCATTCGGCCGGATCCAACCCTGATCCCGGTCGTCAGGAGAAATCCCAAGCCCATTCTTCCATCCCGATCCCGCCATCTTCCTCTGGCGCCCGGGCTGAGGTCATATGCGTCGACTCGGGCCCCCCGACGCCCTCGTCCAATTTGCGCTGAAGTCGGACGAGGACAAAGGACTTACATGCGTGGAGACCGGGATCGGGTCCCCGATCTCTGGCATTCAACCCTTTTCATCCAAACATAGCTGCGGCGAGCCTGGAGATGACCGTGCAGGTCTGGCTCGTCCGACGCGACGAGGCGGACGGATCTCTCGTGAGCGCCAGAGATCTGATCTCGATCGTGCCGGAGGGGTGGCCAGATGGGTTCGAGCCAGAGTGGAAGTTCAATCGGGGACGATGGGCATCCGGCGAGACCAAAGGATCCAAACGATCGAGGCTGCAATTTGCGAACGTTCTTGATTCGTCGACCCTGACCCTTCCAATTGGTCTCACGGCAACGAAGACACCGTCTGGAGCCCCTACGGAAAGTGCCTCTACGCCGCGGCGCGGCTGCACAACTTCATCTCGGTATTCCGTCTCGCTTCCCCGGACGGACGAGCCCGGATTCCGCGTCGAAGTACGGGCTGGAATTGGTGCAGAGGATAGCGACTCAGGGAATCACTCCTCGGTGCCTCTGTATGTCTCCCTGGGACAAAGTATTATTGGTTGCGCATCAACACTCGCACGACGTGACGTCGTTCAAAAGGCACGAACGCGACGGCGCTTTGGAGTACGTCGATCGCTTGGAGGTACCGAGGCGACGAGGACAGACGAGGACGAGACAAAGAGCGCGAGTAGAAGCAGGTCGGCGCCCTGGCAGATGGTATGCGTCGTGAGGGCCTGGAGGGGCATGTCTAGAGGGCAGGAGGTGCGCGCTGGCTTCGTGGAGGAAGGAGCAAGAGGTTGGGCACCCTCCCTTGACCTTGATTGGGTCCCAGCGCCACTTTGGTCTTCTCGCGTCCCGCCTCTAGAGACCAGTGTATTGGACTGGAAATGGTTCCAGCCACAAATGGCCGTGCAACTCCTCTGCGACATGGACGGCTATGCTTTGGGCGTCGACGTCAACTAGGAAGAAGCGTGGACCGTCTTGGGCTCCTGCACTGGCACCCTGACCCCCACGGCCGCTCCCACCTCCGGCACCCCCACCAGCGCGCCGACGTGGACGCAGTGGGACCAAAGATAGTAGGATGTCCCGAGGAATTTGGGACATTCCAGACGCGCTACAATGCAGGGGACGTCGTGACTACAACGGGCACGTCTACGAGAGGCCGGACAGTGCCACCAGGGGACAATCTTGGCGGGAGGTTTGGACATAGTCCTGGGGAGCTGTGCGGGGACCAGTGAGTTGAGGCCTCGACGTTTTTAACACCCCGACGCCTAGAGTATGAGCACTTGACCGACCTCCGCAAAATACATCTCAATCTCTCTTTTCCTTTGCAGTCGCCCCCTCGCCCCAGCTTAGCATCGCCCTGTGGGACAAGGTGGGCTGTCCCGAGGAGTGGGACTCCTCCGGGATGGCCGGGTACAAGGAGGGCGACGCGGTGACTTCGGACGGGGTCGTCTATCGCTGCACGGACGACGCGAGTTTCCGATTGTCGTCGTCGGCAAAGAATGGCTGCCGAGCGCGGCTACTTCAGCTCCTCGATCTCGTTTCCATCTAATTTCCATCTTTCTGCACGTGCTTTACCCGCCCGCCACCACGCACGTCGGCAGTTCGACGACACCTTCTGCAACGTCCTCCCCATTGGAACCTCACCTGGAAGAAGATGGGATCGTGCACAACTCGTGAGTGCAATTCGCGAGCTGATGTAGTCGTTTCCCGATGTGCACCCGAAGTATGAAAAATAGCCGGCCCAGCCTGAGTACGAGTCGAACGACAATAATGCAGCGACGCGCGTCATCTGACGCAAAAAATGCCGCCGCCGCTCGTTCCCACCCTCCCTCTCCCGACCAGTCGCGCCCACCGTCCGTCCCACCCTCGCCCCCTCCTCCGCCCCCACGACCTCCCCCACCTGGACCCAATGGGATCGCGTCGGCTGTCCTCGGGAGTACGACGCGACCTACGCCACCTCTTACTCCGCGGGAGATCTCGTGTCTCACAACGGCCACGTGTACGCCTGCGGAGGAGAGCCAGGACGATGCTGCCAGGCGGGGTACGAGCCGGGCACCGGGCAACATTGGACCGAAGCGTGGACGATCCTGGGAAGTTGCACGGGGGCGATGGCGCCGACGGGGAGTCTCACGCGATCGGTCCTTCCTGCGTGGGAGAGGGGAGGGTGCTCCGACCCCTGGGATGCGACGGCGAACTACCTACGTGTACGGATCGACCCGAGTGCAAGGACTGGCCGGACACGGGGTTCTGCCGTTACGAGCCGGAGGGGTCCCAGCCACATATCAACACAGGTCGCAATCAAACATCAATTCTACTATATTCTTCCGAGGTATTCTACACAGTCAAAGCTGACTGGCGACAGAAGGCAGCAATGGGCACCAGTTAATTGGAGGACTCGGCTTGTCCGATCCATTTGCTCCATATCGACGACTTGGCCAACGTTGCACGATCCCCCAATACAATGAGGCCGCGCTTGGCTCGGGTGAGTAAGACATTGATCCTCCTTTCGTCGTCGCAAAATCCAAGTGAGGAACCGCATCGGACCGAACTAAACACGATGATTTCATTCTCTCGTCCTTGGTATCCATCGATGGAACACACTTCTGGGGGCTGGTCTGCGCCGCTCCAGCTATTCTTGAGTTGGAGTGTGATCCTCGTCTGCTGGGCTCTATAGGGCGTCAGCACGGTGATACTTCTCGTGGAGATATCATGCCTCGCGCCTTCATCAACGAGCTTTTTGACAATGGTCAAGACCCGTTCAACTTCCACCTCATTGTACCACGAACCCGATTTCATTCTCTGTTCCCGCCCATTCTCCACTGCAATGAACTTGATGGGCAACTTACCACCAAAAATGGCATGTGGGATGAGACGCTTCGTGTCAAGTCCTTCAGCCGTGACCAAACGACCATCATAAAATGCTTGACTTGGAAAATCGCACAATTTGGAATGCATGCGATGCTGTTGACTTAGCATTGTTGTGGGCGCGAGAATCATGCCACTCTCCGCTTTTGAAATCAATCTCTCGAATAGGGACATGCAGCTGGAGTCACATGCATGTGGTCCAAGTTGCTTGTGATCGCCCACAAGAATAAGTCTGTTGCACCCGTGAGAGAGCGGACATAGCATGCTCGGTTCGGTCGACATAGACGCCTCATCCACGACAACAGAGCTGAATTTGTGACCGTTCAGGATAGGATCTGCAGAACCTATGACCGTCGCGAAGACAACTTGGGCGCTACTTATGATTTCACTGATGATCTTTTTGTGCTTGGATAGGAAGAAATCTTGCTCCTTGCCACCTACATGCCCAGATTTGTCCCAAACTCTACCTTTCACCATCGATTCAAGGTGTACACTCTTCAGCTGAGGGTCCACTTTCTCACCTGATCCAACACGGACAATCTTATCGCAAGTTTTCATCAGGCGCAGAGCGAGGTTGTCAACTGCCAAATTTGTTTCAGCACAGACCATGATTTTGTCGCCACTGCCAGCCGCTAAGATCTCCTCGATGATTCCTATTATTGTGGTCGATTTACCCGTTCCTGGAAAACAGTGCAAGGCAAGAGTAGGCTGAGAGATGGATGGGGTCACAATCTGCAATGCCAGCGTCGTGCTATGATTACCTGGGGGTCCATGCACCAATGACAGGGTGCTTGTGATGGACGTCTTGACAGCATCTTGCTGCTGAGGATTCAATGCCTTTTCACCAAGCGTCGTGTTTGTCCGAGTTTCGTCCATCGCTTGCAAATTGAGGTCCGAAGCAAACAAATTATTGTCATCCGATATGAGGAAATTGCACACTTGCTGGCTGAAAAAAAGATTGCTATCCTCCTTTGGTTCCAATGCCAAGGCCATTGAGTCCATGATTCGTTCATGCGCAACCACCTTTCACGGGGTGATATCAACAGGGGAGGGATGTATTAACAATGGAACAGGGACGTGAACGGCAACAACTGCAAAGCAAATCTTACATTCGCAGGAATCATGTGAAGCTCCCAATAAATGTCTGCTTCATGCTGCAGGCACTTTTGTATGAGGAGTGGGGTGGTTGGCCCCGTGCAATATGAGGGTGAAATCAGCTTGACCTTGATCGAGAAAGGTGCGTCAACAACACTGACAACCCGTCCTATGCAATAACCTGGATGCTTTTCCACATAGCAATCCACTTTTTGTTCATCGTCCGATTGATCCGTTGTGCCAAGTGTAGGGAACTCCGTGTTGTAGTTTTTCATCAAATTTTTGTTGTTTGTTGTTTCTTGAACGCCAGAGTGCTGCTTCACCAGGCAAACGTACTCGCCAGTGGCAAAACGCAGTCCTGCCGGAATGGCTTGGATGCCATAAAGTGTTACGACTGGTGTCTTTCGGGCTTGAGTTTCTGCCAAGGCAGATTGAGGCTTCGGATCTACACGGAGATTTACCAAACGGGAGATGGAACTACTCGCACGTACTTCCTCACTTCCTCTGCGCAGCTCGTGGAAAAGGATCTTTGCTTGCTCATTCACATTCTTGAGCACAAACTGAAGGAAGGACATTCTGAAGCTGGGACGCCCCTCCTCTGGCATGAGATTTGTCGCCTGAATCATAAAAGCTTGAAGCCTCTCAAACACTGCATTCCGTTTAGGACCAAGTGACAACCATAAATCCCAACGGCTCACAGTTCGAAGGAAGATCTTTGCTAATTCTTCCTGATCCTCCTCATTTGCATTATGCGACAACAGATCCGCCGGCACGTCAATACCAAGATCTGAAAGTAAGGGAACCAAGTCTAGAATAGCTGTCAACTTCTCATGTGTGTTGAAAAGTGATGATGTCTCTCGGAGCAACTCTAAAGTCAGCGACTCGACGTGGTCTTTCAGTGAACAAGGAACCTTGTCCGAAGCTCCATATGTGCGGTGGATCGGTCGGACAACTTTTTCAATGAATGACAACATGAATTCTTTCTTGTCAGGTGCTTCATCTGCTCGACCCAAGAATCCATCCTTCATCGTGTTCAATATCTCAGATGTTGCTTCTTCATACAGTTGGAGCTCCTTTTCCCAATCGTTCTCCCTCATGACCTCATGGCTTTGCATCGATTCCCAGTGCTCACCATCTTCCAATAGGATGTCGAGGTGCTTTATCTTGCTCGGTTGGGTGGCATGTAGACTGCTTCGATTGCTGACAAAACATTCAACATCAAACACTGCTGATTTACGAACAAGAGGATGTCGCCTCCGCCCATTTAGAATCCTTCGATTGAACCGAGTGAGATCAACACTGATTTGCGGCTGACTGGCATCCCTTTGGGCCAGCCTCAAGTGAACAAATGTTGCGCGTTTCTCGCCTCGATAGAGCTGGAGACTCTGCTGAGAGATATCGATCTTATATTCATCATCCTTCAAAGTATACTCTTCTACATATCCAAAATGATCTGAAAGGAACACAGAATTTACATCCATGAACCCAGCAAGGTCTTGTTCAGAACACTGGTCTTCGTCCGTGAACAAGGCTGACTTTTCAGATGATTTGAAGTTATCGTGAGAAAACCGGAGCATTACCACAACAGCGTCCGGTAGCTGGAGAAGGAGTAGGACATCAGTATTTCTTCGCAATGCATGGATCAACATACGAGAGAAATGGGTTGTGTCAGTGCTTCTCTCTCCTCTCCAAAACAGCTGCCAGGGGACCCTGTCGTTGGCAACAAACTTGTTCAAAAACCTTGTGTGCATGTATGTGATCCTTGAATAGTACTTCAGTGCATTGTAAATGGCTGCTTCAGGGATATAGAGACGAGAAATTGCAAAGCCGCGCTCTGTATCTTTGAAGAGGGCGAAGTTGATAAGTGGCGCGAATCTCCCCAAGAAGAATTTGCTAACATCGCCTTCCAAATGCTGCATGACCAATCGAAACTTGGTGAATTCGGACATTGCAAGATGGTTTCGGCAGACAAGGTCGAAAAGAAAGTCATCACTATCCCTCTCATCTTCAACGATGTACTCATCTTGGTCATGACTGGCATCATCACCTGAAGAACCAGTCTCCAGCATGCCCATGTGCAAGTTTCCAGTTTCCAGCTCACCTTCTGCGTAACAATTGGCAAAATGCTCCAGCTTTTGCCAGACAAATTTGGATTCTGCACTTGGGGATGGCCGCATTTCTTTTGGCACTTGGAGAGATTCTTCTATTTTTATGCGCTCACCTGACTTGGCACTGTCCACGACTCGAGAAAAGAGCTGTCCAAGCCGTTCACATTGGCTGCTTGTAGAGCCTCTGATATTTGCCCAAGCCCGGTAGTTGCTATCTACGCGCCCTGTCAAATCACTGATAGTGTTTTGGCGTGCAAAATAGGATATTATCTCTGTGGCATTTGCAGCACCCTTCTTAGCCTTTCCAATGAAGCCGGGATAAGTGTACGGGGGGCGTACTTCTTTGGGTGTCAAGCGTCTATCCCAGCAAACAAAATATTGGCTAGAGTGCGAACAACAACGATGTGTCAGTCTCTCAACGAGGATTGCAATCGGCAGTCAAAGGGAAAGTTTGTCTTACTCTCCGTCGAGATCGGATCCAGCAATTTCGCATGAATGACTGTTTTCGCCTTCAATGGGAAATACGATGCAATCGACAAGATCTCTCTCCAGTGCTTCCAACTCTGGACGCTCATAAGACGACACCGCTGTCAATACCCGGACATCTCCCAGTAGGTAGCAAGGATTTTTGGAAACCATGACTTTTGATTCTGGAGAGACACATGCTGACCTCCTTTGAGAGTGATACGGACCATGCATTCACTATATTTGAGTATTCCAGTGTGGCGATAGCCATTTGTGCCAAACCTTGGAGGTTCGGCAACACCAAAGATAGTCCTAGACTCAGGAATCAATATTTTCAGCTTGGGCGCCTCCATGACGAGCTGAGATTGCAGTGGCTTCAAAGACTGCAAGTTGTTGCTTTGATCCTGTCTGTTGTTGCCAGCGAGGACATGAGCCTGATTGCGCCATTCTAGAACTTCCAATGCGGAATCGAAGTCATTTGTCATGTCTTGAACGCGCCTGAAGTGATCTCTCTGAAGCGTCAAGAAATTTTTGTCGGGAACACCTGTTTACAATGTCAATCGTGCGAACAATTGGACAGTTGAGCAACTCATAGAGCAAGAACACAGTAAGAGTATGGATGAACCCACCTAGTCCAGACAGAAGCGTGATGTACTGACGGTTTAGATGCCCGAAGCTGTACGGTCTTGAATAGTTGCAAATGCAAATGAATGGAAATGCGTCAGTCTAGAACTTTTTCATGCTCGGGCGGAGCACGATTGTTCCCAGTTTTAGTGTTGAATCCGTTGTCACAACTCCTTTATATCCCTGAAATCTGATCTGAAATACACTCGGTATGCACCTTGACTGGCTTTCGCCTCTTCGTGTGAGAACTGACTTCGTTTTATCATACAAGGATGCAGCCAGGTCCAAAGAAATGCGACCGCAACCATCTAAACAGATCGCTTTAAGGTGAGCTGCTGGCTCGGTTTTCGTACATGATTTTCAGGATTGCGACTTACCTGTAAAGTTCACAGCCCCATTTGCAGACTCTACATCGGGCTCGATTAATACCTTACTTGGCTTGATGTCTGTTGGCACAACATTCGTTAAAAGCAATGAGAAGCGAGAAATTTGCTTTGAACTGTTTTGATGGATGCAAAGTCTCCATATTTTTGTCGTTCATTGTGGGCGTCCACATTGGTGCCCATGATCAGGACAGCCTTCCGTTTTTTTCAAACCTGAGGAACTGCAGCCAAGGAAGCTGTGCAGATCGCCTTGGATACGAATACCATCGCGGAGTACTTCAATTACCACAGCAGAAGATATGCACCTATCGAATTCAAGCAAGAACAGATCTTTTGTATTCCTTCGTTTCTCAAAGAATCTGTTTGTCTGACCCTTCTGGGGATGTTCTACACTTTGAACCATTTTGCAATCATCTAGAAAAATGCTTCTCATGCTCTTTGGAGTCTGTTTTAACTGTTGATTGAGATAGAATGGTAAGTTGATATTCTTGTAGAATGTTGCCACGTCGTTTGCTTCTTTCCTCGAATTCTTTTTCTTGGGTTTCTTACTCAACTGCTCAAAGTAGGTTAGAGATGAGAAGGGTGACGGAAGAATGGCATTTTGGACAGCCTTCTTGAATATATCAACCTTCATATCAAGTTCAGTCTCCTTGAGATGGTGGTAGGGCACACCCAAGCAGCGCAATAAGGCTATGTAGCGCTGCTCGGCATCAAGCAACTCCGAAGACCTCCCGTTGGCAGCAACGAGAATAACAAGCGATTTCCTGTACCGAAAAAGGACATCACAGGCTTCTTTTTTTGCTTTTACCAGAGGCAGCAGCAACCCTTGTGCCGAAGTCTCATCAAGAAAACGCTCACATGATGGAAATTCAGCAGTTGTGGCAACAAGCAAGTCTATGACAGAGCCTTTTGAAATGTAGGACTTTCCGGCATAACTCTTCTCGCAAGACGTTTGTTTCTTGGCGATATGTGGAAGACTGCCACTGATTTTGCCTCTTCTCCACACCACATCAATGATCTCACTGCTTCCACTACTCGCCACTTCATTTAATAATGCTGATATCGACGACTCGTCCGGCCCAATGAGTTGGGTGGATATGAAAGAAGGAGCCATCACTGGTTGCTCGGCGGTGTTGGTCTTGGAGCAGGTTACTTTATTTTATGCAAGGGAATGGCTTGCTTTATGGTACTACTTCAGCCCTTCAGCGAGGTGAGTTGTGAGAATTTGACGTGACTTAGGTTTAGTGAAATTTTCAAAGAACTCGCTCTGAAATTTTCACTTCGCAGGAAATGCAAGAACAACACCAAGCACACGCTCCCAGAGAGCACCAACCTCATTTTCAACATGAGGTAAACCACTCAAAGCAGGAATGATCTCCAATTAGATGTGGCCTGCCTCAACCTTTCCTGGTCATCGAACAGCAGCAACCTCCAAATAGCAACCAAACAATAGAAAAGAGTTGCGCCTTGCCCAAGTGATTCAACGGAACTTTGGATAAAATGATGGAGCTTCATGGTTTGGGATGGCCTTCTGGCAGCGTTCTAGTAGTGACATCAGCAGTGATTCTGATCACTGGAGTGCTTTACCTATCTAAGCCTCGACGAGCCTCCTCTGAGGGCGACATCCTACTCTCCATTTTGGACAAAACTGCTCCGCTAGCAGCAGCGGGGGAGCTCACATCTTCAGGGTCGATGACATGTGTGCGCAAGATCAATGGATCTGTGCTTGTGATCACGAAAGGTAGGGACAAACCATCACATTCTGCTTGAGCTTCTAACTCTCTCGCTCTCACTGAACCAAAATACCAACCAAAACAACCGTTAGACCCAAACATTGCTCACTACATCTTCAAGGGGAAATCCCGATTCAACTATGTGCGGCGTCCAGCAAGCGATGAAGGGTTGAAGCGCTTGGGCATGTACGAACAAGGTTTGATATGGAACAACAACACTGATATCTGGAAGCGGATCAGAGGCTGCTTCCAGGAAGCACTGAACTCTAAGAATATTGATCATGCTACTTCCTCCATCAAAACTAATGCAGACGATATACTCACGGAAGGAGCGCTAGATATGATGAATGTGTGTCGTCGCCTAACGTTCCGAGCTACACTGAGTACTTTTTTTGGCATCAGCTCTTGTGATTATGATTCACTGGTGAGTGCTTCTTTTCTTCTTTGGGGTCGATGCTTTGGACCTTTCTCACGGCTCAGCCATTTATGGCATCTGCCATGGCAGGGGATCCGCGAGGATCAATTCATTAACGCAATTATTTCTTACTTCAAAGCTTGGGAATTCTTTTTGCTGCGCCCAACCAAATATTGGGATCGCCAGCTTGCAAACAAGCATTCCGCATCCGTCAAAGAGCTTCAGTCCCATGTCACACACTTGCTTTCGTGCATCGATTTTTCAGCAGGCATTGTTGATAATTCAACTTTGTTTGTTCATAGGCTATACAGCGCCTGTCAAGAGCTTGAAAATACCCACCAGGCCCTTCTGCAAAGCTCTCTGGAGATGATGCTTGCAGGCACTGACACTTCTAGTGTTACGGCCTACTACGCCCTCCTGGGCTTGGCAGGAGACCAGGAGTTACAGTCGCATCTACGTAAGGACTTCTCGGTGATGAGAGATGCATCAAAGTCCAAGGTTCTGCGAAGCATTGTAGATGAGACACTTCGATTCAAGCCAGTTGGACCTGTCGTGCTGAGAGAAGCGGTGAATGATGATCCAACTTTTCCTGGCATCCGGCTAACGAAGGGAACAGCCATTCTCATCCACCTTGCTGAAATGAATTTGTGTGACGGCTTGTGGTCAGATCCAACATCAGATCCACGCTCCTTTTGTCCCATGAGATTCCTTGACAAAGATCCAAGTTTCACAGAGACGAAATTCTACCCATTTGGTCACGGACCAAAGGTCTGTGCCCAAAGTGCATTGTCTGCTTTATGATCCTGTGCATGTGAACTTATCCTGCGCACCCGTATGTCCCTAGGGTTGCATTGGTATGCATTTAGGTCGTTCGGAGGTCAACAAGATTCTTGAAACCGTTGTGAGAAGCTTCAATCTAAACATCTGTGGTCATGGCACTCTGGGCTCTCTAGAGACTCACTGGGACATTGCGAACCAGCCTGACAAGCCCATGTTGATCAAGCTGGTCAAGGTTTAATTCCAGTTGTTGTGACTGATGTTGAATGGAAGTTGTTGTTCATGTGAAATAGATATTAAGTGTCTTTGACTGCTCTAAGAAATCTATCTGTGTGACTTAGTATCATTCATCTTGCGACGCTTCGCTGCTTTGCTGAAAGCATTCAATCGACTTGCGGGGGTCACCTCCTTCCTGAAATGAAGAACCTGCTCTCTAGAGCCAGCTAAGCACCTCTTTCATTTTGTCGTGATTTTGTCCAAATCTTGAGGGACCTTGTCATCAATTGCTCTTGTAATGGCGAGCTACAACGGCATGAGTTCATGCCTCCAGCTGAAGAAGGTATTTCATCATTGATTTCACCAAAAGCTGAGGCACTGTTGTATTTGGAAATATCATCAAATTGCTTGTTTGAGGTACATGCAAGGTTTCGATCTATAAGTATCTCATACATGTTCCTTGTGTAATAATAGATCCTTAACCTAGACACATAGACCAAAAGCCTGGCATTTGATTCATAAACTCATTTCTTGCAAACATCATAGTTGGTTACTTCTTCATCCTGCTTTAAGAACTGAGCATATAGTGATGGATGCCTTCACTGACCAATAATCAAAGCAGCAATGCAAATTCAATCTTCATCTGTAATGTGTGATGTGACCAGATGCTGATTTCAAATAATATCTCAAGCCACATGTAGAATTTTTTATTTCCAGCATGTCATATCTTGCAACCTTGCTGATTTATAAAAACACCATTCTCAGATAGTAGTTGTACGCTTTCGTTTTTCCTTATCCTCTTAACACCCTCTTGTAACATGTGGTGACTCATGTTTAGTTTAGTCACTTTGTTTTAAGTTGAGATGAAAGTGACAGGAAGTAGGAGGGTTGTAGTTTTGAGAGGGTTGGCGAAATTCAAGCAATATGATCTCATAACGGAACTCACATTTACTTTATGAAGACAATTGGTTCGTATTTTTGTGTCCACTTTGTGTTGATCTTGTGACAACTTGCGACCACAATCAATATTTATGCTCATTCACCCTCCCTGTGTCTTGTTGTCCCCTTTTCTATCTTGGAAGTGTTTACATGCATAGAGAGAGGGACCATCAGCAGTCAGTGATTTCTAAGACATAAAACTTCTCATCACACCAACAAGGTTTGTGTTTGATGCCAACGCAGTTTAGTATGAATAAAACAAACGCCTGTGCAACAGAATAACATGTTAGCAAGAAGTACAGAAGTGCGTGTTGCATTTTTATGACACCCCACACCTCTGTGTGTATCATTGACCAACATATATTCTCACTATCTTGGTGTGTGAGTGGTTGTATATAGTATGGTAATGCATAGTGATGGAGGGTAAGTAAGGTGCAGTATCAACACAATAACAGTTGAACTTCTTGTAAGCTTGGCATTACAGTAGGTTTGACCTCTGCCACATAGTATATGTCTTATCAAGTTTTGTTAATGCCATCAAACTCAAAGTAGGGTTGACCTTTTTACTAGATTTTACCGCAAAATACGTCTAATGACGATATCAACTATTGCAAGCTACAATATCCCTATTCCGGACCTTACCTTCCGATTGAACGGAAGTCAAGGTACGCTTTCTACGGATTTCTACGCAAATCCTTGACTTCCGTCCCCCCCCTCTGTAGAATTTGTACCTTGACTTCCGATTTCCTACATACTTATTATTACATATATATTCGTCGTGACGTCAGAAAAAATTGCCGCCGACCACCCTTCACTTAGCGCGTGCGCATTGGTCGCATTGGCTCAACGGCGATCGGGCCCGGAAAATTGTCCTTGGGGATTATATCTCTCTAAAAATATTTACATAGTTGAGGAAGCACTACTTTTGATAAATCATGTAAACTTTCTAATCAGTTCAAAGTTAACGATTTCCGATTGCGCTTAAAATTTAATTAAAGACAAATTAATTTAAAATTTTATACTGCGTGTCTCTGCGTGTTATCGTCCAACGGACTCGCGATTCAAAAAATAAAGAACAAACGGCGCGGAAGGAAGTTCCGATGGCGCCAATCTCGGTGCTAGCGCCCCAACGGTAAGTGTACTAATTTAACGGAGGAATTATGTGGCCTTACCTTCCGTCTGACTTCCGTTAATAGGTTATGAGTCACAAAACCTTGACATTGTTGACTTCCAAAAGTCCTGCTAAGTGGAAATAGGGATATGGCCACATGAAAGTAAACCAGATTTGCAACATTCCCTCAGCTCTTCCACAAGAAAGTTCAGTAATAAACATAAGCGGTGGTACTTGCCCCATCTATCTGGACATGGGAACGTTCTCCTACCGACGACTTTCGTATCCCCAGAGTTCTATGTATTCAGCATGTTAAATTCTCCCATCCAGATTCAAAGCCACCGGCCATGGGGCAGATAATGATGTTTCTGTTCCCTGAAGAAGGCATCTTCTTTCCCTTTCCATCGCTGGGGGGGGGGGGTTAATTTAAATCTCAAAGTACATGTTGGTGGGCCATTACTGGCTTTAAGTACTCCGAGGAATACCGTGACCCAGATTACACCCTGGGCACAGTAATCGGTCACGATGCCGCCCCACGAGGATTTTTGCCAGTTTAGGCTTGCTGGTGCCTCTCCGGGGAGGACATGCCAGGGACCGCCGTGCAAGCACTGACGTCCGAATACTTCGGCCCTCCCCAGAGAGAACTCATCCGACTCTCCACTCACAAATAATTCTATTTGAATAAAGCGTCACGAATTCATACTCAATTTATTGGAGACCGTTGTCCGTGCACGCAGTCGAGAGCCTTAGGGCAAACCTTTCGTTATGTGGTGACGGGCACACTCCTCCTCAGCCTTCTCTGCTGCTGCGTTCCACCACTTCCCCAAATGGGTTTTTAATACGACCCTCCGTTGCTGCCGCTTCCCTCTCCTTCGCACCAACGCATTTCTCCAGTGAATTGCTATCATTTTTCTCTGATTGTGTCGTTGTCCTCTATGACTCTGTTGGCACGTTCCCCCCTCATTGCTTACGCTCTTCAGCTCCGAGGCGCACGTGTTCCCTCATTGAGACAATTGGTACATGGAAGAGTTCACCGCTTGGTTCAGCCTCCCAAGCCCCCCCACCCCTCTTCATTTTGCTCCCACTGAAGCAGATGTTCACCGCTTGACGGGTCCAATGCCTGAATCTGAGGTTTTCTCTAATGTGGTCCTCGCCGCCCACCATCGACACAAATTGTCACATCAAATCATCGATGAAGCTTGCCACATGCGTGTCTATGCTCGCAAGAAATGGCAAAGGAAAATTCTACCATTTACCCCCGACGTGAAGAGGGAGTGGTGGTGGTCGGATGCCGCTATGGAAGGGCAATGGGTCCGAGAAGCAAAGGAGTCGGCAGACCGCCCTGCGGCCACTTGGAGGCCAACGATGGCGGTGATTAGCTCCTGTGGTAGTAGGAAATGACGTTTTGGAGGCGTCCGCCATGGGATATTGACTAAATCCCATAAATCGCCGCTCAGGGCTATGGGCGTAGGAGAGGGATGAAAAGGCAATGGTTTGAGCGATTTTATTTTTTATTGCGTGTTACTTGTTGTGGGACCGGTTGCAGGTCAATCAAGGCTGCGCGCCACCCTAATTAGGGTACAAACTGTATCCGCGTGGTGTCCGACAGCCACGGGTCCAGTTACCCCTACCTTCTAAGCGTCCCGAAGCCCAGACAGGCAGTCACAAAAGCCAAAAAC
>JALLPA010000499.1:0-14699 GCA_036939895.1 Thalassiosira exigua
TACTATAATGAATCATTATGACACGATGTCAGTTATTTCTGTCATAATAGCTGCCACGATATCGACGTCTTCATAACGTCAGGAGGGGTTCTAGAGCTAAACAAACTCTCTCGATATAGTCTGGAAGGGATTGGTAACCTTGATCGGGTGCCCGATAGCATCTTGGGGGTGCGGTGAAGCGCCAACATAACTGACATATAATGATTCGTTATAGTTTTGTGCTCGTACCAACTCCTATTCAAAAAGTTGTAATATAGCCCTAAGGGCGCTAAAAAATCTGCCAAAAATAAATTGGGCGTGGTCCTGGGCCTTTTGTCAATAAAATGCAATAATAACGGGCAAAATGTATGCATATTTGATTGGTCATTGGGATTGTGTACTTTGATCACATTGAAGTGTAGCACGTAATATTATTTAAAAATATTTCATGGTTTTCTTATAAGGGACCCTGATTATCATTCGGCGTATTTTTTCATTCAATTGCACCAGTTCCCACACAAGTTTCCTATCACTGGCTGAAGCAAAGTCCCACTTCAACTTGCATCATTCAAAAATTATACATGGTCTTGGGCCTCTTTCAAACATCCAAAATGTTGTTAATATTACCCCCTGTTTACTTATTATTATGTTTTTGACTGCTTCTCTGGTCGGATAAAATATTTTGGAACATTATACCATGTTATCATTATCCCTAAATTAAGAAAATGCTTTCCCCCAACTTCACCTTATCGCCAACTATCTAAAATAAATGCCAGTCGAATCTTGACTAAGTGCCCAGGGGCAATTGCAATTCGTAAAATGACTCCTTAGAAAGACATTGAGTGCCAGTTTGCAGACATATCTAGGAGGTAATACCTATGCTGTACCTAGGTATGGTACTCTGCCTCTCACTGCATCGAGTTAAGGCAGAGTTCGGGGCAGACGATGCAAATGCATGATGCTCATTGACAGAGACGGTGACGAGAGGACTTGAACATACCAATTTTCCATCCTCTGTGAGGTGGTACCAATGGAGGGAGTCCATACAATTAGAGAATAGGCATTTCAGGATTGCACGTTATTGGAAATCATCACTTTTGGATAATGTTCGTCTTTGGAACATAGCAATTATCCATCTACTGAGACTGAAATAGTGATTGTGCATTTGTTTATTGTAATGCACTGAGGGAGATTCTACTTCCGGAGGGAGTTCAGAAAATTAGACGATTGGCATTTGCATGGTGCAAACCGTTCAAAATCCTCACGGTGCGATCTAATTTCACCAATATTGGCCCAGGTGCATTAGAATTCCGCCTGTCCTTAAGGAAAATACATCTGTGCGAGGGAATCCATCACATCGGAAGTGACTCATTTAGGGACTGCAAATCTCTGCTCGACATCAGTGTGCCTCCAGATGCATTTTTTATCGAATGGAGAGATACCCCCAGATGTCATTTAGTAAGCGGTTTAACCATTCCTCCTGATGACGGAAACATTGAACCGACAGTAGTCTCCTCAAAATTGGGAGGCATGAGCTTGCAACTTTTTAGAGTATGTTGAGGAAAGGTTCAACGTAATCATAGGTCGGCAGGATCAGACACTGGAGGGAAAAATTAATCTACTTTGTGAGTCCATTGCCTATTTCAAAAATGCTCGATGCTACGACAAGCCTCGACCTGGCGATCCGGAAAGGCAGGCGTGAAGGCTCAAAATGTCGAATCATATGTCATTTCTGGAGCGTTGCCATTCTCGAAGAGCCGTGACGAACGGGTATTTCTATGAGTGATCTTTGGATTGGGTCTGAGAGGCCAAGCACTACAAGGATGTCGGCAACTTCAAAGAAACGTTCGGAATTGATGATAGATCGCTAGTGCAATCTCCAGGCACTCGTGACCCGTGACATTAAAGTTGTTGCGCCTAAATTTTATTTTGCCTGAATGAATCCAACGAAAGCTGCTTAAGTCTAGAAGTATCGATGGGCCGAACTGTAGGTCGAAGGGAGGTTGCCGGCTCTCTCTCTCTCTCTCTACGAACCTTCCCTCACTCTCTCTTGTGTACAAAGAAACCAAGCGCCCTTGGCGACTAAGGACCAGATCGTGGTGGCCTCTTGTTTCCGGACGCGGCATCGGCTTCTCTCTTTCTCTACACCTCGGGCCGGACCATCTCCCACGACGACCGCGCGAACGCCTCCTCGCTCAGCTTCGAGCTCTGCTGCGAGTACTGTCGCTTCAGGTAGTCGAACAGGGTCTGATTGGGCAGGCGCAGGATCTCGGCGCTCACCTCTCCGTTGACGGCTGGTGCGCGAAGCGTCGCGACGGGCGATTTTCGGCAGAGGGTCAGCCCTCGGGCGCAGAAAAGCAGCCGGGCGAACGAACACGAGAAGCATGCGTCTCTCACCTTCCATGACCTCGTGCGACAACGCCACCTCCTCCTCCTCTTCGTCCCCCCGCCGGCGCCCGCGCACGGCGCGCGGATCGCTCGACGCCCCCTCCCGAAACGCCCGCACCCCTCCCTTCACCCGATAGTGCATCTCCCCCTCCGCGATGGGCAACCCCGAGAAGAAGCAGAACTTCACGAACAGCCTCCAGCAGTGCGGACTCCGCACCTGCACCGGCAACGTGTCGAACGGTCCGGGATACCGTCGTCCCATCTCGTCCAGCAACGCGGCGTCCGGGACCGGGAGCGACGCGAGGTATCGCTCTCGCTCGTCGGCCGACAGCGCGGCGAGGTGGGTGGGTCCCGCGATCGTGGGGACGACGGCGGCGTAGTCCACGAGGTCGTCGTCGTCTTCGTCGTCCGCGTCGCGAACTTCGGCGATGCGAGCGCCGCCGCCGCGGACCTTTCGAGGCAGGCCCAACGCCGCGGGGAGGCAGAACACCACGAGCGTCCGCGGTCCCTGTCGGACGCTCCCGGCGTAGAACGGCACGCCGGAAGGGACGGGAGCGCCGGTGAAGTAGCACCGTCGGTTGTTCCCCCCTCCGTTCCCCCCTCCTCCTCCTCCCGCGCCTCCCTCGCCGCCGCGATCGGTCGTCCCCACGGCGTAGTACGCCATCCGTCGGGCGTCCGGCGCGTGACGCTCGCGATCGAACGCGTAGTGGGAGCGCATCGTGAGCTCGGACACGGCGCGCTCGAGGTCGACCGCGCCTCCCGTGGGGACGGACAGCTCGCGGAAGGGCACGTCGCGGTCCGCCGCGAGGGGGTCGTCGTCGTCGCGGTGGCCGCGGACGTCGCCTTGCGATCGCCGTCGTCCCTGCCCCTGCTCCCGCTCCCACCGTCGCTCCTCTTCCTCCCTCTGCCGCCGCTGGTACGACATCTGCAGCATCTGCTGCTGCTTCTCTTGCATCTGCCTCTGCTGCTGCTGCTTGTGCTTCCCGGGATGAGTCCTCCCGAACGCCGCGCCGAGGTGGGGCAGGGAGGGAGAGGGCGCCCGGACGTTGCGCAGGCTCGCCTTGATGCCTCCTCCGCGCCCCGTCGCGCCGGCGCCGCCGCCGCCGCCCTTGCCTCCTCCCTTCTTCTGAGTCGACGCCTGATTCCTGGCCACTTCCGGGGAGAAGGTGGACTTGAGCCGTATCTCGTACCCCTTGGACGGCTCCTCTTGCGACTCCTCCTGATGCGTGCCCAGCTGACGAAGAGAGAAGCCCGAAAGGTATGAGCAAAGGAAACGGGAGATATTATTATGCCATAGTTGGAACAGCTCCAGCATAAGTCGTCGCAGACGACGCCGGGCCGTCGCAGCCACGGCGAGACCAGGCTCGGCCAGCGGCACGAGGCCGCAAGAGACTCATTTTTGACGCCGCGCAGCACCAAAATCATTCTCGTTCGCTATTCCACCTCTAGCCAGTGCACCTCGCTCTTCGCATGTGCACCGGCCGAGAATCCCAACGACGTCGTTTTGAACGCCGCCAACCTCGAGGGCAGCGTACCGCCCGCAGGATGGGCGGCACATTCAAACAAAACAAGCACGGAGGTCCGAGTTCAATTCCCAGTTCTTCGCGCGACATGGCCTTGGAAGCCAAGAAGTTGCAATTGTTCGAATGTGCCACCGACCCTAAGAGTTGTCTGCTCGCGGCATTGCTACCCTTAGGGTTAGCAGCACATCCAAACAAACCGTCCAAGCATCGGGCTCCATCGTGCCGTCTTGCCATCGCCTTTCCTGCACAGAGCATGTCCGGCGAACGGCATCGTCCGTCGAAGTCGGGGCCGGAGGGGCATTTCCGCGCCATCGCGCCTCTCGGCGGCTTCCCCCTGCGCCGACTGCCCTCTCTTCGCGGATGCCTCCGGCACGCCCATCGGATGCCTTCGCGCCTTCGCCTTCGACGAACCCTCCGAGCGCCTTTTCTTCGAGCTCGCGGCCGAAAGACGACGACTCACCTCGGCCACGGGACCGACCGACGGCGTCGCGGCCGCTCCCGCAGTCGTCGGCCCTCGCGCGGCGTCGACGTCGGTGCCTCCTTCGTCGTCCCCGCGCTCTTGGAAGGCGTTGAACCCGAAGTCCTCGAACTCGAAGCAATCCGCTCCCCTCCCTCCGACGTCGGCCGCTCCGCACAAGTCGCTCGCGCCCAGGTCGCCGCAGTTCGTCCCTCCCCCCGGCGTCGCGGTCGCGGTCCCGTCGGTCCTCGGAACGCGCCCTTCGTCGCCCCCGTCCGCCCCCCGCGAGCCGGACGTTCCGCACAGCCCCTCCCCCCCCGCGGCGGCGACCACCGCCTCCGTCGCCCGGGACAGCATCCCGGCGACCGCGGCGGCCGCCGAGGCAGGCTTGGCGGATTCCCTCGCAGACGAGAGCGAGTGGTCGGGCTCCGCGATCTCGTACGAGCCGCAGGCCGTGGCGGGATGGGCGCGATCGGTCCAGAATCTTGCGACCGCGGCCGCGGGAGAGGCGGAGGCGCTATTTGGGGTGCCGCCCACCGCGCGGATGCTCCTCGCTCCCGGCGTGGCGGGGATCGCGTCGGGAGGCTCGATCGTCGTCGCTCCCAATGCGTGCTCCTCGGCGGCCATGCCGGTCTTGAGCGAGAAGGTCCTCGCCTGGCGGCGCCATTGTTCTCCGGTGGTCGTGGAGGCGGTGACGGGCGCGGTGGGATCGGTGTTCAGAGAGCGAGAGTTGCCCGAGGGGGTGCCCGAGGGAGACGGCGGGACGGTGGTCGGCTGGGCGCATTTGTTCGGAGACGCGATGTTCTTGAAGAGGTTGTGGAGGCTCCCTCCCAAACCGGAGCCGGAGGACTTGTGGCCTCCCTTGACTGCCGCGCCGAAACGAAAGCGTGAGTAGCTTCCAAGCGCGGAACTGCAAAGATCAAGAAGCAGCAGGGCGACAGGCATGCCCGTCGACGGCGAGAGCCCCCAACGCAGTCGCCCCGCCCGAGCGACGAAAGCGCAGGCACGGGCGGGAAGCGACGACGTCCGGGACGAGTCGCGACTCCGGCCGGCAGACGGCGAGGGATCGAGCAGTTCGCGCGCGGCGCGATGTCGACCCGCGCGCCCTCCGGGAACCCTCTCCTCGCCCGCCGAAAAATAAAAAAACGGGCGAACCGAAAGGAAAAACTCACCCGTCGCGCCGAGGCGAAGGTCGTCGTCGTCGTCGTCGTCGTCCGCGTCGCCCTCCCCGGGGACGACGCCGCCGTCGAAGCAGCGCGTCGTCGCGATCGACGTGGGCGAGGACCAGAACGACTTCTTCTTCTTCTTCGTCGACGACGACGACCCCGCGGGAGAGGTCGCGGAAGAGGCGGAGAGGGGACCCATGGTTCGACGATCGACTCGGGAACCGACCGACGGGAGCTGATCCCTGAGAGCCAGCGCCGAAGGCCGTCCTCGAAGAATTCGAGCTGCCGGATCTAGAGGTCGGCCTCGAGGCGAATGTCCGGGCGCGGCGAGGTCGAACGGGCGACGACGGCAGCGGCCCGAGCGAAAGGAGCCGCCGGGATATCGATTAAGCCTCGCCCTTCTCCCTCCTGCCCCCCTGAAGGCTATCGTACCGTCGCATCGCAGCGCCGAGCGCCGGCGCCCGTGGTCCATCGTCTCACATCCAAGGCGCCGAGCGAACCCGTCCGATCAGAACGCGAGACCAGAAGACGGTCCGGAATCAATCTGATGTCGGCATGCGTCCGAGCCCTTGTAAGAACCAAGATATGGCGATGTCAGCGATAATATAGTCATATATATGAATGAATCAAATCCATTTATAATCGCTATTATCGCCCATTGTTGGTCTTATAGCCAACCGAACGACGTCCGGACCGAAAACGGGCCGAAACAACGGACGAAAACAGAGGATACCAACGCGCGTAGATAGACCGAAGACCGCGGGAGAGAGCGAAATGAAGAAGGGGGAGGCATCGAATCTTGTTGGGAGCAAAACCGAATTCCTTCCGCTTCTCGTCTTGTCCCGTAGCGGGTAGGAGTACCTATGTAGCGGGCAGCGACCTCGAATTTGAATCGATTTGAATTCGAGAGCTTTCCGAAATAAGCGTAGTCCTGGTATGAACACCTCGTACGTGGCGTATGTACAGATTCCAGATGGTATGAGAAGGGCGCCCTTTCTTCAAAAGACCTTCCGAACGGGCGAGAGTAGGAAAGAACTGGACAAAAAATTGTGGGTTCGCACCGCTCGGTTCGAGCTGTCCGTGGTTCGAGCTTCCAGGCAAGCTTCAACGATGGCTATCGTACGACGGCGCAGCAAATATAACACGAGGGGCGGCGCAAAATCGAGGAGGGGGCGACGCCAAAGAAGGGAAAGAGGCCAGAAAAGAAAAAAAGAGGAGAACGTTCACATCTTGCGAAGCCCAGTCGGGTCTTTGCAATGCTCTGCCATGCCCTTTCCGGAAAATTGTTGAATGGCCTCAACGTTTTGTTTCCTCGCGTCGACAAAGGACCCCTCGCCGGAAATGGATAGGAGAAGACCTTGTGGGGGGGGGACAATGAGCGAGGCCCTTGTGTCGATCCTTCCAGCTAATGTCGACGGGGACGAGCCCGCGGCTCTAGCGGTGCTAGCCGCCGCAAAGGGCGACAGTCGAGCCAGCGCCGACCGCGCTCGCCATCTTGAAGCGACGGATCCGGCCGCGGACGAGCTGGTGTTGCATATTCCTAAAAATGGGCAAAACATAATTAGACACGAAGAAAAATGCAAATGCATTCCTCCCCCGCCCATCCGATCAGGTGGTTATGGATGAGCTGGCTATGCTCGTCATTGCGGAGGGCAACAGTGGAGCCGGCATCGGCCATGTGCATGCAATTGCGAACAGCAGCAGCGGCCACAGAGGCACGGACCGCGCTTTCTGTTGCGGACGGGCGGTGACAGCCAATCCAGCAGCGGCCGCGGACGAGCATCGCAGGCGAAAGGCACTCTTGAGAGCCGCAGCGAAAGGATTCTTAGGAGGGCAGGTGCGGGATGAGGTATCGTCTTCTCCTCTGTCACTTCCAAGCTCTTGGAGGTGGCCAAAGGGAATGGATAAGAAGTTCAAAAAATATTGCCTAACATAAAATGGACAACATATAAAAAAAGTAAACTCACCGCTGCCCCAAACTTCGCATCCGCTCCACTCCGCTCCTCCCACCCCCCCATCCCTTCTGCCTGCAGGCCAAGACGTCCCTCCTTCTCTTTGCCTGGAGGAAAAATAAAAATAAAATTATTATTATCTGTGTCGCGCAACCGCACGAAGCTTGAAATTTTGAAATTTTCTCCAGCAAGCCGCTTCACCGAACAAAAGCAGACGAAACATGCCCTCATTTTGGACGGTGATCATCTCAGCGTTGGCCTGGAGGTGAGCGCATCGCCCGTCAGGCCATTCCAATCGACGAAAAAAAAACAATACGGTTCTCACCAATGTCTTCTCATTGCCGTCCTCCCTCTCTCTGCTGATATTTCCTGGTCGGAACAGTCGTCTGGGTCGTCCTTCAGCCTTTAGCAGGCCCCATGCCAGTTGAAAACGACGGTCGCTTTCGTCCCTTCGTTGTCCGAGCCATGGAAGCTCGAGAACACGACTCCGCAGGAATCTGGTGGAGAAGCTAATGAATACATCTTCGAAGACTGCCAGGTGCCGGCTCCTCCTCTCCCACACGGGGCCGCCGGCGTCGCTTCAGGAGTCTAGGACGGCCGCGACGTCGCCTCTCGTCAGCGTCCTCGTCCAACACCGACTAAGACTCCCGCATTTGCCAACCTCCTCTCCCTCTTCGATTCCCTGGATGCACACTACGACCTGGTGGCAAAGGACGCAACGCACACAACGCGGTGCAACGTGATGCGCAATCCCATCGACAGGAGGCATCCGCCTCTGGTGTTGGCGAAGGATGGTGACGAGCTGAGGGTGCAGATGTCGCGATACAAATCGCCGTGGAGCAATCCCATTGTCCCACGAATGCGTGACTCACGTCGCGAAGCATCTGGCATCCTAGCGGCTATATATGTATCTTATCAGATTCAAGCCGCGGCGGATCAAGGCGAGTATGGAGTACGGAGTAAAGGTTCACAGTGGGTAGACTCAAGGAGTTTGCGAAACGAGCGGGATTGGCCGAGATACGGTATTCCGGGTCTAATTATAGACCTTTCTAAAATTAGACCACCTGAATTTTTCAAAAAAGCTTCAAAATTTTGAAAACGAGTTTGAGTTCGGCTGGTCTAATTCTAGACCAGCTAGACCCGTTCTAATTTTAGACCAACGCCCATGCTCTTATTTCATTACTCCTATGTCAAGAAGATTTGGGGACAGCACACGCGCCATCCCTCTCTACTATAGAGAGTCTACTGAGGAACTAGTAATCTGTTATTACTAATATTATTAGTCACATTTTGTGCCTATGCCCGAAGAAGAAGAAGAAGAAGATCATAAAACCCCTACCATATCTACGATGGACCTTTTTATCGCTGTAACCACAGCTTGTCCTGCGGACTCGCGATACACTTTTTAGAGGTGATTAATGTGGTATGACCACAGCTCGTCCTACAGACTCACCAGCACCAGTGATTTTTAGACTATTCGGAAGTCAGGAACTGCAAAGGTCGCCAAAGAAGGGATATGTGCCTTTTTTAGAGTTGGAAAATGTGGTCTAATCACAGCTCGTCCTGTAGAACACCTGTAATCGGCTGATCTAATTTTAGAACACCTGTAATCAGCTGGTCTAATTGTAGAACACCTGTAATCAGCTGGTCTAAATTTTAGAACACCTGTCATCAGCTGGTCTAAATTTTAGAACACCTGTAATCAGCCGGTCTAATTTTAGAATACCTGTAATCAGCCGGTCTAATTTTAGAACACCTGTAATCAGCTGGTCTAAAATAGAACACCTGTAATCAGCTGGTCTAATTTTAGAACACCCGAACTCAGCTGGTCTAATTTTAGAACACCTGTTTTGAATGGGTCTATTTTAGATCAGACGGGGAGATTACTAGTAAATTGGAACAAAACATGCCTCAATTTGGTAGATTAAGCAGAATTGGCATTCTTTAAAGCCACGTATTTCCTGGGGATGACAGGAATGGCAACATCTTGGTAAGTATGCTGCCTTTCCCTGCCGTTGCGGATATTGTCCAGCCACTGCTGATGGTACCGGCTCTCCTCCTCAGTCTTCTCAACGAATTCAATCAAGGAGGGGTCCGTCCCAAACAGACCCTTAAAGCGCCAGTTGTAACTCTCGAGGCCGTTTTTGGTGCGGTTGAGCACCTTGCGGTACTCGTCCGCCTTCTCGCAAATGTTCCAGTTGTTGTTGAGGGGCATCCACTGCCGATCGAAATAGTTCCAAAAGGCATCCCACATCTCGATTTGAACCTCGTCCAAATCCTTCTTGATCAGGGAGCGTACGAATGGAATGCCATAGACTTCGACCTCAATAGGTGGGAGAATGGTCAAAAGGTCCAGCACGCCAACACTCGCGGTATAGGAAATATCCTCTGCAAGAAAACCAAGGGTTGAGATGAGGTACTGACGCCAAGCTTGCTTCAAACGGAAGAAGCACCCGGCGTGAAAGCCAAAACCTGGATCGTCGCTGCCAAACTGCTGGTTGCAAACATTCATCAGGGCGGGCTCCCAATCGGTGGTGAAAGTTCTGACATCAAGCTCCAATTCGATAGAACGACAACCAAATTCATCACGTGCCAGTAAAGCGGCTGAGTCTTGTGTGTCATCAATGTGTAAATGACTGGAACGTAGGCCTACGTCACCCTGTCGAAAATCATGATGATGAGGCACTGGTAGAATGGATAGGGGACGTTGAACATGGCGTCGATGTATAAATCGATGCTGCTGGCTTTGAGAAGCATCAAAAGAGCTGGGTTGGCAAACATCATGAGGTGCATCAGCGTTCCTGGTTCCTCCGGATGGGGCACGGAAGCGTGATGCTGCAAGAATGGACGCTCATTGTCGGTCATCATGGAATAGTCATCGCCCGTGTTCATCTCCCTGCGAGCACGACGGACACGCTTGGTGACTTGATTCCGCTTGAGGCCAATCCAAGTGCCACCGTGAAGCCTGTCCATCTCGGTCTTGACTGTGGTCCAGATGTCGTTGGGCTGGCGAGAGAGGGGCTGCGTTGTAAGGCGGTCGGCGAGCTGCTTCATATCTTCCTCCTCGTTGGGAGCTCTGAATCGCTGCCCCTCGACAGTGCGGGCCTTTTTGGAAGGCGACTCCTCGTCGTCTCCGCGATTTCAGGCGGATCTGGCGGTGGCTTGCCATCCCATTCGGATTTATCTGGATCGATGGCATTCATAATTCAACACTTTCGAGCGTGCTGCCCATCGAACTGGGGTTTGCTCTAATCAACTAAACTTCCCCAGTGAGCTTGTCCCTGGGGTACTTGAGCTGAGCCTTGCAATTGTTGCCCCGGTGATTCGCACAGTAGTACGCCACCGACTTCTGGGTGGGGTTCTTTCGAGTCCAATCGAAGCCGCCCTCTTGACGCTTCCCCAGGGCAACCTCGTTCGTCCTGCCAACAAACGAAATAGAAAAAACAGTGCGTTGAGCGATGCTGACGAGGGAAAACGTACACAATTCATGGCTTGCTGACCTATCCGTGAGCACCACCGTCCTTCGTTTCGTTTGCCGTCGATTCGTTTCAAAGAGAGGGTGTGTTTGTGGAACTGGAGGCGACCCTGCGAAAAAATGAGAAGAGCAGCAGCTAGGGCAGATCTTTTTCGTTTCAAAATTTAAAATTCACTTCGTGAGGGGTCAAAAATTTGGCTGTTCTATTTTTAGAACGGTCTAGAATTAGAACCGTTTCGCCATTTCTAGAATGGCCAGAGTCGGCCACGGGATCCTTTCTGGCCAAGGATTTCCTGTTGTGGGCTAGTCTTGGTGTCAGCAGCAAGGAACGAGTATGCCATCTTGGACAATGTAGACAGCGACGCCATCTTTGCCATCACCGTGGAACTCATAAGCTTCACTTTGCTACCCGTCATGGCAATAGATCCACTCCCTGCACGAGGGAAGTTGCAGGACGTCGCAGCGGTACCGGAGTTAGTCAGAACAAGAGGGTGGGAGGGCAAAGAGGATGGTAATGCAGAAGCAGAGACGCAAGATAATCGTAGCAACGGTAGAAGTACAATCATAATATATTAATTTAAACCTTAGAAGAATGACTTCCTAGAAAGAGCGCAGCTTGGCAGTGCACCATACTTGTAGATTCTTGTGTTGACAGAGGCACTCTAAGTCTAAGGCTCTCGTGACAACTGCTTTTTCATAGTGCCTCGAATGAAATGAGAATTCGCACGGGCCATGCGATACGTGCAAGTCTGGGTGGTAAGATGGGTGATCATACGAGAAAATACGACCTGGACAACTAGTCAATGGACGAGCTTTTGTGCGAGACTGAATGGATGAGGTCAAGAAGACATCCGAACGAACCGTCGTGATTTTCCCCGGTGATAGAGCCCTCGCACTCCACGATACTTGCCTTTGTTGTCGAGACTTGATGAGAAAGCCATTGGTTTTGAGTGCAATATTCACCTCTCTCATTCACAAAGAAGGGGGCGAAGTTGAAAGTTCAAAAATTTCAAACCTTCGTGCAGTTGCGTGGCATCGATAATAACCAGTTGCCAGGCCGCAGGTGCGTGGATGCGGCCGGCTGCAAAGTCGGGAGCAGGAGTTTGGGTGTGACCGTAGAGGAAGCATTCCATGAGGCTGCCCATGCTACCATGGGGGCCGATGGCCACGGGAAGAAGCGCTATGTCATGCGCAAGGATGTCACCGATGATAGCATCACCTGTCAAGGTTAGCATGGAACTCTTGTCCTACTGACCCTCCCTCTGAAACTTACTCTTATCTGCATTTCGCAGCTGCAGTGTCTAGCCCAATGGCCACATATTAGGAGGCCACAACTTTATCTTCGAATAAATATAAACATTTATCGTCAGCAAGAGGGGAGGGGATATATAGTCATAACCTAGGGCTCTTTTATCCCAGTAGTACAAACCCACTAGCTTTCGGTCAAGGCAGGGGGTGCAATGAGGCACATAAAAGGGAAAATAATTGTTTTTGGTTGTGTGAGGAACCAAAAAACAATCATTTCCAATTGAATGTGCAACCGAGAACAATTGTTTTCATTTGAATGTGTTTCCAGGCGCACACGCGTGCGTTTTACCCACAGAGGCCGGTAGCTGTTGGCGATTGAGCGCCGGTTTTGAGTGACCTGACTTGCAACGCCAACGTAGCCGGACTGCCAATCAACTACTGGGATAAAAGAAGGCTGGGGTTCAAGATATGGAAAATATGGCCGATTGGGGGGAACGGGGGGGGGGGTAATTTATATTTATTTTAAGATTAAGTTGTGGCCACCCTAATGCAGCCTTTGCACTGCTGGTACATAGTGCTATAGTGCAGGCAAAACAGATGCATTAGCACAAACCTATGCACTGGATTTAAATGTGCGCTAAAATGGTGCACACTAGTCTATTGTCTGATCTATGTGTAGACCAATCGGGACTACCACTTCTGTTCTATTCATTCCAAAATGTAAATCCAACGAATAGGACATGATTTCTGGTCATAGCAAGGACGACTTCCACCAATGAGATGAGGATGGACATTATCGATTCAAGTGATGTCAAATCTCAAACTTTGCGGTGAAAACTACGCGAACAACTGCGCGTCCCCCAAGATATTGTGCGATCGGTGAAAATTTGCAAGAAAAGGCATTTGATACTATTCATGGGACCTAATGTGTTTTCTACAGGTCTTCCTGTCAGAGGCCCATGGGAGCAATTGTAAGCACAGTAATGCACTTTCACTTAGTCTTGGTGTCACATATAATGCACAGTATTAATGTGAAGCTCAGAGTAGTGCATGCACGTGCTTTAATTACATTATAAGACCATATGCACTACAAACCATATTCTACGTCCCCGAGATCCCTTCTCCAACTATCAATTTCATCGTCGTTCTATAATTTTGGCTTGAACTCTTCAATTGACCTGGCTGCCGGACAGTTAGTTTCAGGTACTGCATCCCATAGTATATCTACAACCTTACCCTATTTAAAGCATCTAGCCCTTGCATTTGGTCTTAGCCAAGTATCATTGCCTACTTTCTCAACTACATCTCCACACCACTGGCCCTCCTTGATATCACCCTTCTCTGCAATGCCAAAATTTGCAAAACATTCGATTCTAGAACCAATCAAAGATTCAAGGTCCGGAGCACTATTTGAAAGCAAGCTTCCAATTTTCTTTGACTCTCTGTCTTTCCATTCCATGGGTGCCTTTCTATCAAAATCATCAACATATGCCATTGCCTTACTATCTAGATATAGACATTGCTGAGATGCCTTGCCAAGAACCGGCATCCTGGTTTGCGGGGGTACTGGAACCTTTT
The DNA here is from genome assembly GCA_036939895.1 of Thalassiosira exigua. Lineage (NCBI taxonomy): Eukaryota > Bacillariophyta > Thalassiosirophyceae > Thalassiosirales > Thalassiosiraceae > Thalassiosira > Thalassiosira exigua. The sequence continues at coordinate 13,767 of JALLPA010000499.1, forward strand.
GTCAATTAGTTGTATGGTCACTATCGTGTTGTCTGAGCACAAAGATTCGCTGCCTGGCAGCAAGCGATTCGCTGCCAGGCAGCAACTTTAGAAATTAAAATCTTGTTATATTGTTTGTACTAGTTCTGCCGTGTTCATACGGTTGACAATATAACAAAAATTCGTTACGCTTCGGTTCAGCGTTTTTATTTATATCAAAATATACTAATTCCTTTGTTTATTTACGGGGAGATGATATAAGATAAAACTTCCTTGCGCACGCTACGGTGCAGTGAGTTTTCGTGCATCCGGTCCCTGTAATATATAATTGCTTTTCGTACTAATGTACACAGTTGTCATCTTCCTACAAAAGCGGAGACTCCGAGTTAAATGGGGTGCGAAGCCTCGCGGAGCACACCATCACCATGGCGTCCGTCGGCGGATGAACGACCCCCCTAGCGGCGCCTCCATTGGGTCAAACCCAAAGGAGGCGCCTTGGATCGACGCCCGGGGATGTCGGCGCCGGGCCCTATCCGGCAATCCCGGATCCATGGCGTCTTGGCCGAGCCAAAGCCTGCCCCACTCCTGCGACGCTGGGTGGCTGTGCCCGGAGGCCTCCCGCCGGAGGTAAGCCAGACCGTCTAGCTCGGCGGATAAGGCTCCCCGGCCAAGCCGCCGACCCATATCCCCGGGCGGCATCAATGGCGCGTCAGGGGAACCAAGGATTCCGCCCCTAAGCGGGTTGGGGAGGCGGCAGAGCCAGTTAACCTAAATATATTTTTAGTTTACTAGTACTAGTAGTTACCTAGTAAAAATTAGACCGCAGGCTCCCCCCCCCCGAAACGATCCCTCCCGCGTCGTCTGTGGCGCTCGTCCCCTCCAAGGCCCGATCCGTATCGTCAAATTGCATCCTTGGCGCCGCAGGGGCGATAAGGATGCCGCTCTTGAGCAGGT